>FXXK01000702.1:10601-32731 GCA_900184695.1 Betula pendula
CCCCCCCCAAGTGCAGGACTTCTTAATTATGCTTCTAGAAACAATTCAACTAATAAATTTTGCTTAAGTTTTAAGTTCACAGAAGTAGGGTGATCCATACTTTTGCATAGAGCAAGGAAAAATTGCAACTAAGGGATCACATCCAAACACATAGATTACCAGCATTGGTCCAGCAGAAGCTTCATTATTCGCATCAAACTCAGATAGAACATCAAAGGCATGCAACTTCCAGTCCAAAGTTTGTGTGACAACAACACTCGCCAAACAAACATTACCATGAACCTGTAGTAGTCAAAGTCAGTCAAAGAATAAAATTGAAATTCATAACGAGAGAAAGAGAAAAGTGGAAGAAGAAGTTGGAGTGAAAAAAAAAATATCTTAATTAATCAGAAATCAAAAACACATATCTATATGTTTGAGATCAATGATACAAGTATAGTCTTCTTAAGGACACTTACAAGTTTACAATCATTATTTAAGAAGCTCACAGCTTTGGCTATCCGGTGCAGTCCCCATGCATAATACTCATCCCTGTAACCAACTTAAATTATAACAAGTCAAAATGAATCAAGTCCAGCAACCAGTTGACAATTGATGCTTCAAACAACTGGCCTAATTCTATTTGTTTGACATCATACATAGAGACCAAAAGATGTTGTGTATCTAATGCCAAACTACAAATCAACAAAAAGATGACAGATTCAGACTAACTAAATTGAAGTGCTAAAAGAAAAAGAGGAATCTATGGCAAACAACAATAGAAATAAGTCATTAACATGAGTTCAAAAGAAACCATAATGCTCTAGCATGTGCATGTGAGTGAAATACTCTAGTCAAAGAATAGTTAGAAATTCCCTAAATTATCCATATGCAATCAGATAATGAAGTGCCTCAATCCTTACTCTATGCACAGAAGAAATATGTAGATGATCCAGTCAAGAGTGGCAGGCATGGAAATAACTAAAATAAATCCAGCTGATTAGATTGTCCATACCTTTGTGTACCTTCTAAACCTAGTTCCTTGATCTTTTCGGACAGTGGCATAACAGGCTCCGTGACAATATAGATAGTAATCTTAGTAGTAGAGCCATCAAATGTTTCAGCCTCAGTACTGTGAAGAAATGATAAAATATTGGGATGTCTGACCTGAAAAAGAGCAAAACCAGCTTAATCTGCTAGTACGCACAGAATCAAAAACAGCTTCAATAGATGGTGGCACATGATACAAAAGAAGCTTCTAATGAGACTTCAAGAAGTCCACATGTAGTTTAAGACAGATGTTAGCATCCATATCTGAGTCCAAGAGCCAAGCAAGGATCATCACATACACTAAGTCACAGATTGGAAGCATGTTAAAAACAGTTTAAGACGCTAGGAAGGGGGAAAGAGAAGAATCAACTTCAATTGGTAAATATAGAGCAAACTGTTTTTATAAGTAATTCAAATTCATTAAAAGCGCAGAAGGGCGCAACCCTAATACACAAGAAGTATACAAGAGAACTTCTAATGTATAGAAAAAGAACAAAACTCCAAAAACTCAAAGATATTAGAAACGGGCAAGCTATTGAACGCTAATATCCAAGTGTAAAGGGGATGGGTGCATGTGTATATGTGTGTGCATGCGCGGGGAGGGGGGGTAGATAACTAGCATCTAATTCTCAAACCCCAAGTATGGGTTCCCAACCATTATAGCTAGAATGAAAACAATTCTTAAGAGGTGGAGACTAGAGATCCCACCTACACCTTACCTCAGAGACTGTCACTGTCACCAAATTTTAAAATTGGATGCTTTTGCATGTCTTGGTGTTTTTCTATCAAACACTGATGCTCCAAAAAAAAAAAAAAAGTTCACTTGCTTCAGCAGGAAGTTAAATAATATCATTTCAATTTTTTTTTTTTATAAGTAAAATTTCATTAAAAGTGCAACCCTGGTATACAGGAAGTATACAAGGAAAACGTCTAATTAGAAGAAAAAAAAAATACAAAGAATTCATTATAACTAAGCACTATGGGAGCCAAACAAGCAGCCGTCCAAGTGAATATAGTATAAAAAAAGAAACTCTTAAGCTCCTCTAAAGTCCTTTCTTGGTCCTCGAAATTTCTATCATTTCGCTCCCTTCACAAGCACCACAAAAGACAATAAGACACCACCTTTCACACAGCAACATTCCGAGAGCAACCACCCATCCACCAAGAAGCAAACTAATTAATCACCCGAAAAGACATAACCCAAGACAACCCAAAGCTGCTAAAAATAGCATTCCATAAGGTGCAGACAACCTCACAATAGAGAAGAAGATGGTTCACAAACTCTACATTCCTTTTACACATGTAGCACCTATCAACCATAATGACAAGCCTCTTCCTAAAATTGTCCATGGTAAGAATCTTCACTAGGGCCGCCGACCAAGCAAAGAAAGCCACTTTCAAAAGAACCTTTGTCCGCCAAATTTCAAATTTTAAATCGTCATTTCAAATTTTAAATCCTCACGATCTTTAACCAGGCTAGAAAATTCAGTATGCCAATATTATCAAAGAATAATTAGTTAAACCCCAAAAGAAGGCTCTTAAAACCAAATTATCCAAAGTTCCTAAGATTAGAATAACTTCTCCAGATAAAAGTTTCCCTGAGTGTTGTGCTAAGCTCACTTTCGTTAATAAGTCATTCTCTCAACCACAAGAAGGAATGGCACTATCAGTAGTTAATAGTAGTAAAATGGATTTGTATCTCTGGATCATATTATTGAATTATACATGTTTAGTAAATACTTTCAGCATGAACGACTTGTGTTGGACTCAATAATTTCTGAAACAACCAAACAGGTCAAAGTAAATAACCAACCCTCTGGATTCAGTAACTTCCAAACAACTAATCAGGTCAAAGAATATATCCACCGCTCTAACCCAGCCCTAACGAATGCGACTCTAACCTTTAGTCAGGGAATATATACTTCATATCATATGAACGAATGCTTTGCTGCAATTAGAATATTGTTTCACTGATGTTTTGAGGACTCTCAGAAACATGCTGTCTGATACAACGCACAATCTCTCCAGATGCATTTGTACAATGAAAAAGCTCTACAAGTGGCAGCAATAACTGTATGTGGACCAAAAAAAACATGAGTAATTATAACTCCCTACCCCAGGTGAGCGGAATCCAGCCTTGTAGAATGCAAACCTAGCCTATCATGGAATTCAAGCATCATATAAAGGGATGCTCAGATGCAATTAGAACATTGCTTCAATGAAGTTTTGAGACACAAACATGCAGTTAAATGTCACATACAACCTCTCCAGATGCACTTATTCAATAGAAAACCTCTACAAATGGTAGAGATAACTGCATGTTGACCAATGAAAACTGATTGCGGGCTAACCTATTTGAGATTGAAAAACAGATCATCCACATTGCATCATGTTCCTAAAAATATAGTTAGGAAAATCAGAGTATCAATCAAAAAGTTAAACTGCAAAGGGATGATTATAAGCATCCAATTAAAGCTAACGCCATAGCTATTAAAAGATTACAGTGCGGAGACGCTTGACACCATTTCGACCAGCAGCTAAATGTCCATCCTGCGCATTACTCCCAGAAAGAGAAAATATTGACACTGGAGACCCATCATCCTGAAAATTGAGCCAGAATTAAGAAAGTACATCAACTTTAATGAAGAAAATAATGCAGAAAAAGAATAAAAAGGCATTTTTACTTCCTAGAGTTTAACAAGTTGTATCATGTTTGTAATAAATAATCCCCTAAATCCAAGAGACAGATAATGGTTGACAAAATATTGAGTGAATAACCCACCCTAAATGTACATGAATACTCTAAATCTTTCACATGCATACTGACTCCATAATTTTTTTTTTTTTTTTTGATAAGTAAGAGAAAATTTATTAAAAGCGCGAAAACGCAGCTCTGTACACAGGAAGTATACAAAAGGACCACCTAAGTAGGGGAAGAAAAAAGACCAATCAAATCAATGTTTGGAATACTACGTGGCAAACTGCAGAGCAATTTAAGATTTAAGCTATATTATGTTCAAATAATGGAAGAGAATAGTCAAACCAGAAGCAGTTAATTAAGAATGAAAAAAATTTATTTATATATCTTCACAGAATATACATGTCAATATTCATGGACAATACCTTTCATTCCAGTTACAACTCCTATTTTAATAGGAGCTTGACTTCTCCTTTCTCCAAAGGCAACGAAAAATTTCGCAGAGCGTGACCTTTTCCTAGTGTTTTATTGTTAAAATAGTTATGAATATATCAAAAAGCCATCCATAATTATCAAGCTAGCACCTTCCATCTTGGAAAAGTGAAGTTTTTATCAAAGGAACAGAAGACCACTAAGTCGCACAATGCCCAGATTTCTCTCTGTCTAGTATGGCCAAATCCTTAAATAAGTGCAGAACTCAAATCTTTCTGTTGAATCAGCACATATGCCATAACTATCTCCTCACGCTAACAGCTACACCAGCCTTTAAGCTCGGAAGGAAGCAGAAGGACATTTCAAGTTGCAGAAATAACGGAAAATATTGTCCGAGAAAACCTTTTATGGGGAAGCTGGTTTAAGATTCACCAAGTAAAATACATAATTCACTTCCCGGCTAATGCTGTAACCAATCAATTTACCCTCACCTAACAATGTTTAGAGGCTAGCACCGTCTAAGACCAATAGTTTTTGAAGCATTCCAATTCTAAGACCCAAGAATTCATTCTAAACTTTACTCTCCGAAACAAAATCCAGTAGGTTGCAGCGTACGCAAAGTCCACAACAATGTTGAGAGCATTCAATTATTACATTAAACTCCACGGATATCTTTAGAACTCAATCCAATTCTAGACCCCATCACAAACACTACAAAAGAAACTAAAATTTCCGGCACGCAAATCAATTGACCCTAAAACCAGTGAATTTGGCCGGATCAAAACCTGGCTACACAACAATCGAACAGATACACACACATGAGAGAGAGAGAGAGAGAGATGTGGTGTAGAACCTTGGAGGTGGCACGGAAGTGAGTCCAGGAGCCCCAAGCAGAGGGATAAGGGTCGCCGATGTTGTAGGGCAGATCTTTGATTCCCGTGCCAGATCCACCCACTACTCCCTTCAAGAACTTCAACATCTTCTTCTTCTTCTTCTATTCAAGGAAGGGAGAGAGCGATACGATCTGTCGCTCTGTGTGTAATAGAGAGAGAGAGGGAGCCAAGATGAAAATTGAACACAATCAATGGCTGTTTCTTTTAAACGATTATTTGAAAAGTAGATCTTGTATAGAATATTGCTGGAAGAAAAAAGTGATTCTATTTCTCTAGTTTTGTTGATTCTCCGCTTCATTGCCAAAAAAAAAAAAAAAAAAAAAATCATTTGCTCAAACCATAGATTTTGTAAATCACTTTTATTTCCGTGCGTCAATTTCTACTAATAATACGTCAAAACTTTATTATATTTTGAAAAATGATATTACCTATAAGTTTTTTACAAATTTTTTATTTGTGTGTTTGTTAAATGGTTACGAAGGTTTTTGTTTTAGAATAGTAATAAGAACTGATTTACGTAATATAAAGTATGAAGAATATTATTAATTTTTTGTTTAGAAAAGTGATAAAGTTTTGTTTTTTAATGAGTTTTTTATTTAAATTGTAATAAAAAGTTAATGATGTGATATAAAAAGTAAAAGAAAAAAATTTGTTAAAAAGCGATTGATAAAATATTAAAAGTGATGTTGATTAAAAAAAAATTGAATAAAGAAAGTGTTTAACAAATGAGGTGTGCTACACCTCCTACTTTCTTAGCATTCTCCATCCAACTCGTCCCACGTGGATGAGTTGTTTTTTTTTTTTTTTTTTTTTTTTTCAAAAAAACCCAGCCGTAGGAATCAAATTTTGGGGGCAAAATTTGCCCCCAAATTTGATTCCCTCGTTCCCTCATACGAGCCCGAGCCCCCCCCCTCCCTCTCTCTCTCTCTCTCAAAGATGGTCTGATCTTCCCACTCTGACGACCACTCCACCGTGCGACCCACAGTGCGACGACCCACTCCAACGACCACTCCACTGTGCGACGCACAGTCCGACGACCCACTTTGTGCAACGACCCACCGGACCACCGCTCCGATTTCCACCGGACCACCGCTCCAGCTTGCCATTTAGTTCTCAGGTTTGTCTCATTCTCTTGCTCTCTCTCTCTAACAAGTAACAACTAACAGTCTACATTTCTAACAAGTTCAAAAAAATATCTTTCTCTGATTCTGGTTTTATTTTGAGCAGGTATTCTCTTTCTACTGATGTCGCATTCATGGCTTTCAAGAGATTAAAACCCAAAAGGAGTCGGAGATAGCATTTCTTGTAAGCAATAACTTCTACAAATCATATTCTTCCTCTAGGTTACATGCATGAATTTGATCCGTGAGAACGTGGAGCTGTTAAATCCATTTCCCTTGTGTAATTTCCTTATCAAAGTGAGCAAAATTTTGTTTGTTAGTTCATGAGTTCGCAGTTGGACTGGAAGACATTTTCTGGATCAGCTGCTTTCCAATAAAAGTAAATTCCCAAGATAAAGCTCAGTAGATTTCTTGACAGTGCACAATTGATGCACCAAAAAGATGGAAAAAATAATTGAAATTTGCTAGAAAGGCATGAACTGAGTTATGAAAGAATCCAAATATAAATGATCCACAGTATGCAAAAATTGAAGTTAGAAGACTCACTAGGGTGAGATTTTAATTTACAAACATCATTCTAGAGTGGAGGCGTCTCATTGGCTAATGTACTTGTTAGAACTTTTAGTTGATGAATTGCACACTGTATTTTATGCCTTTCTTCCATTGTCATGCTCTTTGAAGACTGGATTGATAATATAGAAGCAACCCAATTAACATAGCATCTTAAAAGCTAATTACAAGACAAAATAGCATCTAATACTGCAAAAAATGGTGCTAAGCTAATCAAACCAAAGTGCTAGTATTAATGGTTGTTGTAGCCATATTTTTTAATTGATAGTTAAATTAGTTGCATTCAAACTGTTTATCATATATGTATGAGGATTAGATCAAGAATTGGTTGTTCTTTTCTTATTTAATTATTTGTATGTTGCAATTTGATCCCAAAGACGTTCCTTGCACTTTCGTTTGTCACGTTTATGCCAAATGGAATTATTAAGCTCATGCTTGGGAAATGATGGCGAAGATGAATCTGTATCTACACGTGTTCGAAATGAAGATGATTTTGTATCTAAACGTGTTCGAAATGAAGATGCTTTAACCCACCAAGATGGCCTTCAAATTGGTTAGGCTTCTCACTTTTGTTTGCGTTATAATTTTGGTTTGACCTACTAAGATGGCTTTGAAATTTGTATCTTTATGTTTATTTTTTTGGTAGATGTGGATGAAAAATTTGAAGAACTTGATAAATCAATNGGGTGAGATTTTAATTTACAAACATCATTCTAGAGTGGAGGCGTCTCATTGGCTAATGTACTTGTTAGAACTTTTAGTTGATGAATTGCACACTGTATTTTATGCCTTTCTTCCATTGTCATGCTCATTTTCTTTGAAGACTGGATTGATAATATAGAAGCAAACCAATTAACATAGCATCTTAAAAGCTAATTACAAGACAAAATAGCATCTAATACTGCAAAAAATGGTGCTAAGCTAATCAAACCAAATTGCTAGTATTAATGGTTGTTGTAGCCATATTTTTTAATTGATAGTTAAATTAGTTGCATTCAAACCATTTATCATATATGTATGAGGATTAGATCAAGAATTGGTTGTTCTTTTCTTATTTAATTATTTGTATGTTGCAATTTGATCCCAAAGACGTTCCTTGCACTTTCGTTTGTCACATTTATGCCAAATGGAATTATTAAGCTCATGCTTGGGGAATGATGGCGAAGATGAATCTGTATCTACACGTATTCGAAATGAAGATGAATCTGTATCTAAACGTGTTCGAAATGAAGATGCTTTAACCCACCAAGATGGCCTTCAAATTGGTTAGGCTTCTCACTTTTGTTTGCGTTATAATTTTGCTTTGACCTACTAAGATGGCTTTGAAATTTGTATCTTTATGTTTATTTTTCTGGTAGATGTGGATGAAAAATTTGAAGACCTTGATAAATCAATGACATTGAGTTCAGAGGAAGAGTTTGATGATTTAGAGTTGGATGATAAGGAGGGCAATGTCACACACTATGAAGAGACTGATGGGGATGAAAAAGTAGAAGAACCTAAGCAATCAATGAAGTTTAGCTCGGAGGACAAAGTTTCAAATTATTATAGGATGTATAGTAAGCAAGTCGGCTTTGGTGTGATACGAAGATGCGTGAAAAAGGACCGAAATGGCTTAGGTAATAATTACATGGTCCTTACATGTATTCGTCAAGGCTCAAATCAAAGTAGCAACAGTAAATCTTCAAAGCCAACTGCAACAATTACTAGAACAGGGTGTAAGGCCAGGATTTGTGCGAGCAAATGTATCAATGGGATGTGGTATTTGGCTAAAGTTGTGCTTGAGCATAATCATTGTTTAAGCCCGGGCAAAGCAAGGTTTTTTAAAAGCAACAAGATTATAAGTAGTGATGCGAAAAAAATGCTCGAGTACAATGACATAGCTGGAATACATGCAAATAAGAATTTTAATTCATTGGTTGTTGAAATGGGGGGATTTGAGAAAGTTCCCTTTGGAGAGAAAGATTGCCGAAATTTTATTAAAAAGTCAAGAGAGCTTCGGCTTGGCAAGGGAGGTGCTCAAGCACTTTGTGATTATTTCAAAAGAATGCAAGAGCAGAATGATGGCTTCTACTATGTGATGGACATAGATGATGATTCTAGGTTGAGAAATGTGTTTTGGGCTGATGCACGAAGTAGGGCAGCGTATGAATGCTTTGGGGATGCCATTACGTTTGACACGACGTACTTGATCAATAGATATGGCATGCCATTTGCTCCTTTTGTAGGAGTTAATTATCATGGCCAGTCAATGCTTTTTAGGGCAGGATTAATATCAAACAAAGATACAGACACATTTGCTTGGTTGTTTGATTCTTGGTTGAGTTGCATGAACAGTCGAGCTCCAAGGGCAATTATAACAAATCAGGATAGGGCTATGAAGAATGCAATTGCAAGAGTTTTCCCGAATACCACTCGACATAGATTTTGTCTATGGCACATTATGAGACAACTTCCAGAAAAGTTTGTAGCACATGCTCATTTCGATGACATTAATAGTGCCCTACGTACTTGTTTATATGATTCTCAAATATGTGATGAATTTGAGGACAATTGGAAAATTTTACTTGAGAGATATCAACTTCAGGATAATGCATGGTTGCAGGGATTATATAGTGAGCGAACTTTTTGGGCACCGGCATATATGAAAGATACATTTTGGGTGGGAATGAATACTACGCAGTGGAGTGAAAGTATGAATTCATTTTTTGATGGTTATGTTCATTCACAAACCACGTTGAAGGAATTTGTTGATCAATTTGATAGTGCTTTGAGGAAGATGGTTAAGAAAGAGGCACGCGCTGATTTTGATGTTTTTAATCGCACAATTCAATGTATTAGCCCATTTCCTTTAAAGAAGCAATTTCAAGATGTTTACACCAATGCGAAGTTTAAAGAAGTTCAAGAGCAATTTAACAAACAAATTGGTTGCAATAACTCTCATCTGTCTACAGAAGGTGCGATTTCTACCTATCAAGTAATTGAATCTAGTATCATTGCTGGAAGTATCGTAGTAAAAAAAACATTTCATGTATTCTACAATGAAGATGAAGATGAAGTTGAAGTGAAGTGAAGTGTACATGTGCATTGTTTGAAACAATGGGCATCTTGTGCAGTCATTGCATTTCTATACTACTTACAAAGAAATGCGATATACCTTTGCCACCAAGATATGTTCTTGACAGATGGAGAAAAGATATAAAGCGGAGATACACTTCCATTAGTAGTAGCTCTGATAAACAAATTGATAATCCCAATGCCCAAAGACGTGAGAAGATGCGCAAGAATTTTGAGGAAGTAATATTGCTCACAGAAGAAAGCGTGGAACATTACATGGAGGTCATGAAAAATGTTGATATGTTAAAGGAGAAATTTTGTGTCTTAAGGCGTAAGCCCAGTCACCTTTCCCATCACACTTCACTTGTAATGGCATCTTCTACCTGTAATGATGTCGTTCAAAGTAACGATGTTTTGACGGTTCAAAGTAAGACGGTTCTTACTCCCGTTAAGGTTAAACATAAAGGTAGGCCACGGATAAGACGATTGGTGTCCGCAGTTAAAAAAGCGCCGAAGAAGAAGAAACAACTTGAAAAGGAGCCCATGGTAGGAAAAGCCAATAAAGAGGTATCCCAGAAAAGAAGTAAGCCATCGAATGACAATAATACCAAACAGATCAAACGAAAAACTCAGGTTGTACATTTTTTTACCTTATTGGTTTCGGTTAAGTTTTGTTGGAAACACAATTATTCTAACGATTTATTAATTGTAGACCTCCAAAGCAACATAAGATATCACATTTGCTGAGGGTGAAGATACCATCCTTGCTAAGAGTTTACCGAGAATGTTGTCTCAACGCAAATATGAAATGGCCTTCCTTGCAGCTTTACAAAGAAGTGATATATCCTGTGTGTCTTGGATATGTTCTCAGGTGAGTGTGTCTCGTTTAAAAATGTCTATAAAAATTTATCACTTTGTTATGTCACTTACTCTATGTCATTTATTTAGAAATAAGCCATTGAAGTTGATCTTTTCAGGTTGATCTACGACAGATCTTGTCTGAAGTTCCTATCCCTTTGAGCCAAGGAACACTACTCAACATTTTGTGGTACCTAACATATGACATCAATAACAACCCATCCCAAAAACTTGCGTGGATGACAGAAGTTGCTAACGACATAATCCCAACCGACCAAATGATTACAGTGCACGTGCGGCCCATCTTTGGTCATATATATTGCATTCTAAATCAAATACGTAGCTTGCCTACAAGTACTGTTGCTGAACCTTCAAGTATTGATCAGCTGATCCATGCCATTACTCTCCAATGACATCTTGGCATAAGAAATTGTACAAGTTATATGGTCTTAATCCATGACTCTATTATTTGATTTTGTTTGGTTTGTTCCTTCAAGCAAGGTGAGAATTCTTGCAATTTTTTTCGGATTCTTGAGAGAATCGTTTAATTCAAAGCTCCGTTTTTGCAATTTTTGTTGAATTCTTTATGTACTTAGTTTAATGGGCTGAGGGTGGCAAAATGCTTGTGGTTGGGGTTTTTTTTTTCAGGGTTGATTTTTAACTGTCAGTTGTGTGTGCATGTAAACTCAATACACCATTGGATTGCCTTTCCTTAAAGAAATTTATACAATATTTCCATCAACTTTCATTGTTTTGTCAATTGGTTTGGTTTGGTAATTGCTAGTTTTTCTTGGTTATTTGCCATTTCTTCTTGTGCAAGTTTAAGAACTGCATTAACTGATTGAATGGAATTTCAGAAACCTGTGTGCTTTAAGCATATAATTTTCTTTTTGCATTTGTAATTTTTTTATTTTTTTGATGATTTTTAGACTTGTTCACCCAATTTCATGGTAAGGTAAGGCATTCATAAATTTTAAACAATTGTTTGTCGGCTGGTTTTGTGGATGTTTTTCTTTTTGTCATTCATATCCTGCATTTGGTTGATGTTCATACATGTGGTTTACTGTTAGTTTGTGTGTGCAATTTAACACTCAATACACCATTGGGATTGTCTTTCTTAAAAGAAATATGTACCTACAATATTTCCATCAACTTCATTGTTTTGTCAATTGGTTGGTTTGGTATATTCTAATTTTTTCTTGATTTGCATTTCCTCTTGTGTCAAGTTTAAGAACTGCATTAACGCTTGAATTGAATTCAAGAAACTTGTGCTTTTATGCATATAATTTCTTTTTGGGCTATTTGTATTTTTTTTGATGATTTTTAGACTGTTCACGCAATTTCATGGTAAGGTAAGGCATTCTAAATTTTAAACAATTGTTGTGGCTGGTTTGGTTGATATTTTCTTTTGTCTATTCAATATCCTGCATTTGGTTGATGTTCATACCATGTTGGTTTTTTATGCGTTTATTTTCATACCTATATGTCATTAAAGCATTTTATTTTTCTTATCCAATGCAAAAAACAAGCCGGTGGTTGGGAACGGTGAGGAATGATTAGCAAGAACGTCTAGATGTGTCCCAAATTTTAAACATTAGTCATGGGTCAATTGGCTATTTAGGGGTAGTTTTGTTTTGTTTGTTGTTTTGCTTTGTGTTTTGGTAGTTATGTAGTGGTTGAGTGCGTTGTTGTTGCCTTTGGTGGCCTGGGGCCTTGTGTAGGTGTTGTTAAAATTTATAGTGATTCTTTTTTTGTATGAAGAATTACTTAGATGTTTTGCCTGTACTAGTTTCCAACCCATGCTCTTATCAGGATTCCAATTTACTGGATGCTTATTGCGCATAGGCTGCATCTTCTAATAATTTTTTTCACTGAACTACTTGGGTTTCGAAGAAAAAAAAGGGATCAAAGTGCATGGGTCTTTCTCCTCATACAAATGGGTAACTAGTTTCTAAGGAACAAAAAAAAAAAAAAATTAATTAAGACTTTATGCGTTGCTACGTGGGTTCAAAGAAAAAAAAATGGCGTTCAACGAAGAACATTTAAATTTTAAGAAAGTCAGGAGAAGTCGTTCACTCAGCCGTTCGAACGGCTGAGTGAACGAGACATTTTTGTATCTCAACGAGGAAGGTCGTTTCATCAGCGTTCGAACCCTGAGTGAACGAGACATTTTTTTTATCAAGGAGAAGGCGTTCACTCCGCGTTCGAACGGCTGAGTGAACCGAGACATATTTTTGTATCAACGAGAAGGTCGTTACTCAGCGGTTCGAACAGCAAGTGACCGACAAACATTAACGACCACTGAGAAGGTCGTTCACTCAGCCGTTCGCAACGGCTGATGAACGGCATTTTTTTTTGTACTCAACGAGCAAGGGCGTTCACTCAGCGGGTTCGCACGCTAAGTGAACGAGACTTTTTTTTTTTACAAAACCGAGAAGGTCGTTCACCGGTCGCCCTTCGAACCGCTGAGTGACACGAGGATTTTTTTTATAATCAAACCGAGAAGGTCGTTCCGCAGCGTTCGAACCGTGATGAACGAGACTTTTTTTATCAACCGAGAAAGGTTGTTCCACTCAGCCGTTCGACGAGCATTTTTTATCATCGGAAGATCGTTCACTCAGCCCGTTCGAACCGGCTGGGTTAACGAGACATTTAGTACAACAGAGGAAGGTTTGTTTCACTCAGCCGTCGACACGGCTGGAGTAACGACCTTCTGTGAGTCTTAAATTACCTTCTCCGTGACTCTTAAAATTAACAATGTTTCGGTCGATAGCCATTTTTTTTTCTTTTGAACCCATTAAGTTCAGTGCATAAGCTTAAATTATTATTTATTTTTTTGTCCCTTAAGAACTGGTTAACCAATTTGTATGAGGGTAGAGGGACCCATGTCTCTTGTCCTTTTTTTTTTTCTTTGAACCAAGTAGGTTCAGTGCATAAAATTTAAATGTTATTGTTTTATTTCTTTAAATTTTTAAGATTAGGTTAACTAAACTCGTCTTCTTAAAAATTGATTTCAGCTCTGAAGGCTTAATCGTCGACGGCATTGAACTGGCTAAAGTGGAACCGGGCTTTTTGGTGATTGAAAAATGGTTTTTCGACGGAACAAGTAAAAATAAAATTATAAAAACACAAAAACATTTTGTCCAACAAAATACTTATAATAAAGATCTTTAGGACATTTGTAAGGCCCAATTTCAAACAAACTAACAAACTCCCTGTATTGGCAATTTGGTGGCAAAAATACTTGTAATCCCAAAACAAATTAAAGTTCATAATGATAAAATTCAGCAAACATGTATATTACATATCAAAAATTATCCCCTTCTGTCCCTTTAATAACAAAATGTCATGCAAAATTGTCTATTACATATCAAAAATATCTAGCCTTTGGCACCTGAATAACAAATGAAATAATACAAACTCAGAACATCGGCTGCTTTTTACTCCGGGATTCACATTGATCTGATCAGTCGCAGCATCAAATCGCAGCTCTATCGTTGCATCAATGCAAGCATCACTGCAGCATCAGCAACAGGGAGGGATGAGTTATGATCATCGGGCAAGCCCACCATGCTGTCATCTCCATTACCATTGATCCAAAGCGTGGAACTGAACCCATCAGGAACTTGAACCACGAGAGTGAATAACATTGGTGGCAGTGGTCTTCTTTTGCGTAACATGACCCAATATTGTTTACAATGAGCTGAAGGCTTAATTGGGTTCGATTGTGGGTAGAGGCCTCTCGAGATTATCCAAGTGTGTGAGAATTTTCGGTCTGGTCTTATTGAAATGACGGAGAAGACTCAGCATTTTTGTGAAGACTCTGATGGAACCGATGACGCACACTGGAAGGACCAATACCCAAAAGAGGGGCGAAACTCAGTGGCAGCATCAGGAAAACTCTCACCAATATTACCGCTCGCAATGCCTCGTTGACGTTTGCGAGAGATTTGCCCCCAAAGAGCGTGAGACGGTGGCCCGGGAAAAAGGGTCTTTGACTGTCACTTGTTGATTCTGATGGAAGAAATTAGACGTCAAAGTTGGCCAAGATCTGGGTGATAAGAACCAGATAAGGAAGAATTGTGGTCATCTCATTATAAGCTTCTCGAATAACTTTAATGACAAAAGAGCAGAAGTCGATAGATGCTCCTGTAATCATGGCATAAAGAAATCGCCCACATTGAACATTGACATCTGAATGATGTCGGAGTGGATAAATGTTCTGGAGCATAATCCGAGCCAGTAAAGTGATAGGAGGAGCCATGTTGCCTATCTGCATAGAAGAATTCTGATTCAGCCATTTGTTCATACTTGATAAGTGCTGAATGTTATACATTCGAGCCCCTTAACTCGCATGTGTTATACCTTAGTTTGTGTTATTATTTAATGTTTTTGCTGTGTTTAGTGTTGTCTTATCTTTTAGGTCTTAAATGGAAACACATTCAGATCTTAATCATTAAAGCTTAAAGAGACAACAAAGGAGCTGAGAAGTGTACCAGGGATCGATCGTAGCAGGGATCGATCGTACCAATCAGGGATCGATCGTAGCCTGGGATCGATCGTAGAAAGCAGGGATCGATCCCCATCGGGTCTTCCAGAACGTGAACAGCTGTTTGACAGCTAATGGCGGTGGAGATCTTTCTTGGTCCAAAGTTGCGGCTTGCCAGCAGATTGTAGGCGCCGAAATCACCCCTCAGAAGTCTCCTAGCAGCTGGAACATTAGATCTTTTTGCTTGATCTTTCCTTAAGAAAGATCAAGCCTCATTTTCTATATATGGGATGTATGAGTCCGAGAATGATATAGCTTAGCTTAGTTTTCATTTCAGAGTAGTTTTTAGCTTTGTTCTTACTTGTTTTTACTTCTGTCCAGTAGGTAAGAACTCTCTCTTAGTGCTTGGTTTCCTTGGGGAATGGCTTTCTCCAAAACAATGGAGTTTTCCATAACCCTCATGAGGAACTAAATCCTTTTTAGGGTTTTGATTTGGCTTAATCCAAGTACTATGAGTTGAGTAGTTTAGTTTGGAGTTTTATAAATGGTGAGGTGATTGTAGCATGTTTTTCGGGGTTAGTTGGGCTTAATGAAATCCACTTTGAGGATATATTTATTCTTTGTCCTATGAAGATTGTGTGAGTCTTGAATGATTTATAAGCTTTGCAATGGTTTTGGTGAGCCAGAGCTTCTGGATGTGGGTATGGATGATTATCGATGCGCTGGGATACACAGCGTTAATCCGCCCTTGTTTTTGACGCTTGTAGTAGTGGGAGAAAGGAGGGTGGGACCGCTAAGATGTTCTGGGGGATGCTGTTTCGGATGAATGTGTTGTTGCTTAGGAAGGTTGTAGGTGGATTGCCATGCGCTAGGAGCTTGAATGTATCTAGCTGGATGGTGGGGTCGGTGTGTTGGTGTAGCGCGTAGTGAGTTGCTTTATCATTTCTGTTTAAAAGGTATATTCTGTGGAAGAGTGTGGTGGTGAGCTGAGCACCCTGGTCAGACGGCACTCGGAAAAGCTTGGGTTTTATGTGGAAGTTGCAGCTCGTTTTGTTGCGGCTTTTTGTTATGTTTTTTTGGATTTTTTATGATGGATTTTTGGGTTTGTAACTCATTCCTCTAATCTCTCTTATCATCTTTTGGTTTATTTGCCGTGATAGCTTTCGAACTAGTTTACCAGCTTTTTTTGTGCTCAATCTCTCTCATCAGTTCAATTATGTAGCCCGTTTAGTTTAAGTCGTTATCACTCGATATTCTCTTTTTCCGGTAGTTTCAGAGGGTTGTAGAGTATCTTTTGGAGGATTTCATGACTTAACGCAAAGGCCCATATCAGAGGCTGATATTCAATAGCGATATTTGATTTTAATCCGTACGACGATGTAATTGTCTTACGAGGTGGTTTTATAAATTCAATATCGTGCGCTTCGTATGATTTGATGAGTCTACTCTCAAGGATAAGTGAACTTATTGGCTTCAACATATAGTTACTCTGCTTTAGAGAAAATTACTACAAATAAAAACAACTGCACACACATATGAGGATTAAATTTATATGAGTGCTTACTTTCGGTCTACAAAAAAAATGAAGAACAGGATCAAATGTGTATGTCGCATGGCGTGATCTGCATAGCGCCTGCGATCCACAAGTATCTCTCGGCACTACAAATGACCCGTGTAAGCCTATTCCTTGTAGAATGGAAAAAATAAGACTAAATAATATTAGAAGAACTTGTAGGGTGCGACGGGAACTTTTGGTAAAGGCCCGTTAACTATGGCGCTTCAAAGAGAAATAAGAATTATCGAAATTGAGATGCGCGTTATTATTTCTTCGTTCCCGAGAACAAATTTAGATGGTTTATATGTATGTACAGAGAAGCGGCAGAGTGAGTGACTAGCGCGAATGGGCGGGTCGTGTCCAATTTTAGTACTTACTTGTGTTATTGTTGTGTCAAGTGATCACAAGTTTGTGGAGGTGTGGCAGGCACCTCGTTCCAATAGGAGCCCGTTCACCTCAGTGGTGGCCGAAACAGAGTCTCTGTTTGATGGTAGAGTGTCATTCGGACGGGGCGTGGTTTGGTGTTGAAAAGCTTCTCTTCAAAGGGTTGCTTGTTCTTTCAGCAGCGTGAGGGTTGGCGGCGGAGCGGATCCAAAACAGGTGTGGTGTTGCCGTTGCGCTGTAACAGCTTTGGTCCCGTTACCAGACTGACAGTGCGAGTCCTGCAACCTTCTGGCTTCGGCTCTGGATTTGGATCTTTCGCCAAACCTAATAGAATAACATTCAAAGTTGAAAAATACATTAAGACTGAATAGACATTCAGTAATGGTGAACCAGAGTGGAAGCATGAGAAGAACCTCTATGGTGGGAAACAAAGGAAGATTGAGAGCATAGTCCCTGTATTTCAGGATTCACATCAAGAGACGACGGTAGGGATTCTGATGTACGGTTGCTGCAAGGAGAAGCAAACAGGGGTGAGTGTAGAACTATAGAACATGTCATTCGGTCTGCATGCTCGCACTTTTATGGGAACAGTCCAACTAAAGAATCTGAGTCATTGTATAGAATCCGTAAGTGTTACCGCCTTACATCACTGTTTAATTATCTGAATCACCCAGAATCATTGTGATAATGAAGATTTTGTTCGCATGTTCGATTCGAGATTGTCCTGAAAATGACACCTGGAGTCGGCCTCTGGGGCAAGCTATAATAAACCAATCTCAATCAAATCATCTGACTCTAACTAATCGTGTTCTGTAAAGTTGCTTCTCAAACTAAAATGCAACAACATGTTAGGAACCTCTATGGTAGTCTAAAATATTTTACATGTTTTCCATCCTAGAATTCAAATGTGATCAAGTTAAGAGGATTAGCTGAGCTTGAGGAAAATGTGACAGATCACAAAAAGGTTAACTTTCAAGACGTATTGATCAAAAAATTAAATTAATTAACAAATGAAACAAAAAAACAATCACAAACTTTACACCGCCCCACTATCGAGGAACATTAGCGATAGAAATAGCATATAATGCAATAGTCTTACCATTTCTCACAGCGTGTTATTTACCATTGGCCAAAGCACCTCGAATGTCACACGCATAAAAACAATGCATGCTAAGATATAGTTAACCATGGTCCCACAGCTACATAGGAGCGGCTATATACGTCTACCCAACTATTTCATACCGATGTTCAAACCACTGTGGAAGCCTAATTAATATTGTTGGTCAAACCAGTAAGACTGCCAGAGGATCAGGAGTTTTTAAGGTCTGCTACCCTTCAAGAAGAACGATCGAAAAGGACCTCGGATTGTGAGACACCAGATTTTACGGGGGTTTGATAGGCGTGCGAGTCGATATGCTCAGCAACAACAAGTCATTTCCTAAATTGGCTTTAAATGTTGTACTATTGGTTCTAATATTAATTGAAAAGTTACGTGTGAGAGCCGACGGCTGGAGATTGTCTAGTTAAAGCAGAAATACAGAGAACTTTTATTTCAAAGGGTTCGGTTGCGTTATCGGCTCGTGTGGCTGCGACAATGTGTCCACTGAATTAGGCTTCAATGCAATTCCTCAACAACTTATTCAGAAACCCTGCGATTTTTTTTTGGGGGTGAGTTGAGGGCAATCAAAGGAGCATCTCCTCGTGCAATGGACCTTCTTTGAGGAGGGATAACATAAATGGGAGATGGGGAGTGCACTTGTTTGTCCAGTATATGACCAATCCCAAATCTTGAAATGAAAGAGATGACGCAATATGCTCAAAAATAGAGCGTATAACAAGGGAGTGACGAATGAAGGAAGACTAAACTCCTTAATTGGCATAAGAGGCTTGGATGAAAGAAAAGGTTCAACAGTGTCTGTTAACCCTCGTCAGATGTCCTGCTCTGCATAGCTAAAAGCAGTCGAAAACAGTTGGCCATGACCTATGCCTAGCGCATAAACAGGATTTTAGTGTATATTCGCTGTTTGCGATGGACAACGCGCACGTTCGTTATTTTCCTAGTAGAAGACCCTTCAAAGGAAGTCGCGAATGCCAAATGACCTTCGCATGAAAGATAGAAAACAGCAGACGAGGAGCGACTTAATTTGATTCAGCGTTGTTTCGTGATTAGGAGGGCGATGTGTAATCGATTATTGGCCATCGACGCCATTTACAGGATGATTAAAGACCACAGTCAACGTTCATATTAAACCGCCAACCGATGGAACGACCGTCACAATTCGGACGAAGTCGAAACCCACACGTGTGTCTTCAGGTGCAGGAGTTTCTAAATCTATCGTAGCGCCCAGTGCGATACAAGCAGGAGGACTGTATCAGACCTACCGCGCTGATATTTTTACCGAAAGCTTCACAGAGATTTCAGCGTGCCCCACATTCGCAGCCTCCGGTGCATATTCCGCACGATCATATCATGAGATTATAACTTGTCTCTCCTCGTATATCAGCGGTTATCATGGGGAGACGCGAGAACGATGTGAGAGGATCCGTTTCGAACTAACTGACCGTTTGATTTCAGAACTCCTGTATCTCGTTGATAAAAAAAAATGTGATGCGTCGCTACGCTCAGCGTTTTCGGAGTTCTAAACGTGGGCTGAGTCGCACGGAGTGGATCGTCAACGGGTGTATGTCGTCGTCGCAGAGTAGGTCGTCCATCGGTGGATGTGTCATGTGATAGGTGCGAGGGCTCGCCCTAATACTGAGTTGCGTGAGACGTTTGTGGACGCACGGAGTAGGAGAAGAATACTGTGGTACGATCGAGGGACTCGGCAGTGGCGGGGTCGTCGACTGAGGACGAAAATAGGCTGCTGGTGCATTTGGGGAAATTTTTCCCCCAATTTGATTCACCGCGCTGGTTGGTTTTTTTAAAAACAAAAAAAAAAACAATTGTCCGTTAGGACGGAGTTGGATGGGGTAGGGTTAGCATTTTCCTTAACACTTAGCCCTATATTTTTGACCTATTAAATGGGTTATTAAAATTTGTTTCAATGACTTACATGCTCCAACTTTAGATTATGATACCTTACAAGGCTGCAATTTTTGACTATGTGTATTAACTGAGATGCTTTCTGTATTTTTACTTTAGGATTTATTGATGTGTGACACCGACTTCGATAATTTTTTTTAACTCCAATATCACAATAACTGTAATCACCTAATAGCTTCTTGTAACATGAGATTCGCATTAGAGAGTATAATTCGCAACAGAAACTTCTAAAGATAAATTACACTAACCACAGGGCAACATAAGCATCTATATTTTTTAAAGCTTTATCATTATTTCTCACTTACACAGATGAGTATCAAAGTTCGCATTGGCACAATGTCATTTATACATCATACTTGTTCGTGTACATAATAATAATTGTGTACAATCAAAAGATAAGTTAAGCTCGCTATCGTACCCAAATAGTCGGACATTCTATGGCCTCAATCGTAGAGCCAATTATGGAAGCAATTGGACTCCTCACTAGATGCCTCCATTACTGCAATACAGAATCTATGCGATTGTGAGGTCCACAATAACATAGGTCAGTATGTGAATCCATGGCGGTCCAACAATTGGAAATTTGACTGACTTTTCCACAATTACACACTTTCCATTTTTCTAATAGGTTTATTATTACCCAACCTACTTGGGTTTACATTACTTTTTAAAGATTTTTCGTAGCTGATGAATAAACCCATAAGTATGAAACATTAAAAGTATATTATATGATATGATATTATATGATGATTGAATTCAACTTGGAAAAACATATAAACTTCATCTAGTCTACAATATTTACATTGTATACTCAGCTACACACATATGATGTATCTTTTACCTTGGTAAACCACCACTCGTATACCATATCTAAACTACTATAATCATGGCGTCAACTATTAATGGTTACTATGATCTGTTCATTCAAGTCATAGTTATATGGTTACCGTCCTACTTATAAACCCTTGATAATCACATTCATTAGAATTCATAAACTCATGACATGCATGCTTATTCATTCCTTACTTTCCTTTTCTTATGTAACATGAATGTCTCGTAATATAGACGATAGTCTTTACATGCGAATACAGTTTATGCCTTGTCGTAAAAATGCTTAAATACAAACGAACTAGTCTTGGTCCTCTTGAATACAAGTTGTAGCTCTGCGCCCCAGTTTATTACCTTTTTATAGTTGATCCATTATTCACCTGTGTGATCATGTACGTGTTCGTGATGCGTTCGCTAAAATCTTTTTTTACTTTTTTTCACCCCCCGCCCCTTGTATGCGACATTTACCTCATCCTCTTAAATCACAATTATAAGGCATTACTCATCATTACTAAGTCAGTAAATCTCATAAATCATTATCAAGCTGTCACAACTTGAATTATCTAGTTCTAAATACTTTACCTCATAAGACATATATGGCTTGATAACCATCATAGAGATGCTGGAAGAGAATTTAAATTCATTCTTTCGCTCCAAGTAGCACTTGTTAACGGTTAAACATATGAATCAATGAAAAGTTCATACAATGTAGTAGTGTATTTGCTCGCAGGAGTAATATTCTTACATTATAAATATAAACGATAAAGCCTAATATAACATCACAAGAAATACTAAAAAATATACAAGATTTGGCAAGAATGCTCAATGAACTAATGCTAAAAAATCACATAATGCAAAGTTAACACAATTCAAAATCACTTACTCTTTTAAAAGAATAACCCATAGACACAAGCCAATAAAACACGCAAAGATTTAGCAAACAGTGACATTATGAAATTCGGACTCTATTTACAAATGACAAACTTTAGACATTTTAGGGTATTACATTTGTACCCACAACACTTGACTAACTCTTTCTTACACCCATGAGAGAGGACTTCTAGGGTTACAGTGTAAAGCCAATTCTTTTTTCTCATATTTTACATTGTATTTCTACCCAACGTAGTCTTTAGCGAGGTCGTTGCGATCTTTACTTTGATTTAACAGTGCATA
>FXXK01000703.1:976-11767 GCA_900184695.1 Betula pendula
GAGCATCTTTTTTGACTATTTTAAACTCATTTTTTGGTTCTTTTTAGAGTTATTTTATACTTCCATAAAATATAAATTGCATAAAATTAAACCTCCAAAATAAAATTAAGGGAAAAATGTAAAATTGGTCTCTGTGATTGGCCTAAATTACAAATCACTCCCTGTGGTATAAGAAAAAACTTAAAGGTCTCTGTGGTTGGCCAAAATAACAAATCACTCCTTAAAACAAATTTTCGTCAGTCATTTTAACAAAAACCGTTAGTTTGCCACACCAGTCATTTTAACAATAGCGCGCTACCCTATTGGTTTAACGTGACAGACTAACGGTTTCTATTAAAATGACTGACGAAAATTTGCTTTAGGGGGTGATTTGTTATTTTGGTCAACCACAGGGACCTCTGAGTTTTTTCTTATACCACAGGGAGTGATTTATAATTTAGGCCAACCACTAGGACCAATTTTATATTTTTCCCTAAAATTAATTGTATTATAGACTATAGTTTTTTAAGTTCTAATATATATATATATGCTGAGTTTTTGCAGGAAGAAATCAAAGTTAAAAGAATTGAAGATCAATTGAGTCAGCCGATCCTTCAACAAAAAATCAAACTCTTTGAAGAAAAAATTCGGTCTAAAGTTTGTTCAAATCTTCCTACTGCATTTTGGCATAGGAAGAAACATACGGTCAGTCTTCCCTATATCAAAGGATTTGATGAAAGGAAGATCCTCAAAAAAGCCCGGCCCATTCAAATGAGCTTGGAAACAATGGAATTTTGCCAATCTGAAATAAATTATTTATTAAAGAAAGGCATCATTTGCAAAAGTAAGTCACCTTGGTCTTGCTCAGCCTTCTACGTTCAGAAACATGCTGAACTAGAAAGAGGAACTCCTAAACTAGTCATAAATTACAAACCCCTTAATTCGGTGTTGGAATGGATTCGGTATCCTATCCCCAATAAGAGAGACCTCATCAACAGGTTAAGTAAATCTGTTGTGTTTTCAAAATTTGACATGAAAATTAAGTGGATTTTGGCAAATCCAAATATCTGAGGGTGATAAGTACAAAACTGTATTTGTCACTCCTTTTGGGCAATACGAGTGGAACGTAATGCCTTTTGGCCTAAAAAATGCTCCCAATGAATTTCAGAATATCATGAACGATATTCTTGATCCCCTTTCGAAATTTTCCATTGTCTACATTGACGATGTGTTAATTTTCTCCAAATCTCTTGAAGAACACTGGAAACATTTGCAATCGTTTCTAGAAGTTATCAAGACAAATGGTCTTGTAGTTTCTGCTACAAAAATCAAACTTTTTCAAACTAATATTAGGTTTCTTGGATACAATATCCATCAGTCTAAAATTAGTCCAATCAGCCAAGTTATCAAATTCGCTGACAGATTTCCCGATGAAATCCTTAACAAAACCCAACTCCAACGGTTTTTAGGATCTTTCAATTATGTCGCTGATTTCTACCAAAATCTGCGCCAAAAATGTAAGCCCCTCTTTGATAGGCTTCAAACAAATCCTCCTTCTTGGACTCCCCAGCACACTGCTACTGTTCAAGAAGTCAAAAAATTTGTCCAGAACTCCCATGTCTTGGAATCCCGAGTGTAAACTCATTTAAAATTGTTGAAACTGACGCCTCCAACATTGGTTACGGTGGCATTCTCAAACAAAAGGTTCATTCCACTCAACCTGAACAACTTGTTCGTTTCCATTCAAGTGTATGGACCTCTTCACAAAGAAATTATAGTACTATCAAAAAAGAAATTTTGTTTATAGTACTATGTATCACCAAATTTCAAGATGATTTGTTGAATAAAAAATTTTTAATCCGTGTTGATTGCAAATCTGCAAAACATGTTTTAGAAAAAGATGTTCAAAACATTGTTTCCAAACAAATTTTTGCACGATGGCAAGCCATTTTAAGCATATTTAACTTTGACATTGAGTTCATTGCAGGTGATCACAATTGCATCCCTGATTTTCTAACCCGTAAATTTTTGCAGGGTCACAATGTCAGATAAAAAACAGCTGCAAATGCAGCTTGACCATGAGCAGAAACTCGCTCAAAAACGAGGGAAAGCCCTCTCTCGTAAGGATATAGAAAGGATCTCTGCCCCTTTGTTACTCCGCCAAAACCCCCGATAGAACATGAGCAGAAACTTGCTCAAAAACTACCCAAATTGGAGCTTGTTACTCCAAGCCAACTTCAGAGCCCTTCTCAGCCTTCTTCAGCACTGGAAGTGGCTAACAAATTTACCATTCTTGGTACAATTCCCAAACCTTCGTACCAGACTGTTCTGGTTACGGCTCATGATCCATTGGCTTCTTCTTCTCAGAAGTTGTCAACTTACAAATCTAGATCTTTTGATAGGCCTTCACCCTATCATCATTAACCTCTCATGAACTTGTTCTATATTGAACAATGTTTCATCCATTTGAAAACTCCTGTTGTCATAGCTAAGAAATACTTCGGTGGTGAATGGCACTTCCTGCCATCTCATCCTTTCAAAATTGAGCGATATTATTTGGATATCCTCATTCATACGAATTTCATTCGAATTCGTCCCATTCATAATGATGCAAAGACTAAATTGCTTTATCATCATCTTTATATTTGCAAATTCATTCATAAAAATTAGTGGGATTTGCCTCCTTATTCTCCCAAACCCCTCATAGATCATGATATTTCTTTTTCCTATCATGATTACATCGAAGCCTGGTATAAGGTTTTCCTTTTCTAGTTCGAAGATCACAATCATTCTTGGTTTATCCAGTTTGACAAATATTTCAAAGGATCATTTCCTACATGGTTCATTAGATGGTGGCAAGTTCATGGCCCAATTCATGCTATCATGCCTACCATTGTCAAAGATGCAATTAGATATTTTGCGACCGTTCACAAAGTTGACGGTTACCAATCATCTTTTCCCAGTTCACTGCATTTCTTGCTTTTTTCAGGGTTCCTTGGATATTGAAATGGCAGTACACAATTGTTGACGAAGTCATTCTCGCCAGACAATTCTCAGTCAAATGGTGGGACAAATATAACTTCACCAAAGTTCAGGAGCGTCTCTACTCTGAATTTTCTGTTCAGACGTCTCAAGCTGCCCTCACAGCTCCGATTCAACCAAAGTCTCGGACACAACAGGCCCTTACAGCCCCCAAAAAGTCAAGTCCTTCCTCCTCCTCCAAGGATCAGCAATCTTCCTCTTCAAAAAATAAGAAGAAGACCTCCTCAGAGAAGAAGACTTCCAAACAGGACATTTTGGCAATTGTTCAAGCCCTCCTGGACCAGAATTCAGACAGAGAAGAAGATGACAACTCATCTTCCTCTTCTGTACATCTAGACAACATCCCAGAGGATTCCTTTGGCCCCCTTTTTAAGGATGCACAAGATCCTTATGCCACGGACTCAGACTAATCAGTGAATAGCATGCGTCGGCAGAAAAACACAGTTCTTTTCCAGCTCTCCTGACAACTTACTATTCATCTACAAGTCACATTTGTAAAGCATCGATGCAAAGGACAAAGTTACCTTACTTTCGGTGTTTTTACCCCAAGTAAAAGCAGAAAGATTCTACTTTCGGCTGCTTCTTTTCAAAAATGCACTCAAGTGCCCCATCCACAGGAATCCCGTGATTCCCTCATTTCAGAGGCTCCTCTCCCTGAATGCCTATATATTCAACCTTTCATCGAAGCAGAAGGCAGAGCTCATTCAACAGCTAATCTTTTGCTAAGATAAAACTCTCAAAATTTGTCTTGTAAACACTTGTAACAATTTACATTTCGTTTATCAAGCTTCATCTTGAATCAAGCATTCAAAGCTTTGATTGTAAGTTTTCATTAATTTGAAATCTATCTTATTTTATGTATTTCACTTATCAGTTTTTGTTATATTCTGATTTTAATTGTGAAGTATATCTTTTTGTTACTCTGATCATCCACCCCAATTCCCACATAAATCTTAGAACCACATATCGTGTGTTCTCCAGATAATCTGTCCTTCCGCCCCCCTTTCAATGTTTTTACCCCAAGTAAAAGCAGAAGGATTTTACTTTCGGCTACTTCTTTTCAAAAATGCACTTAAGTGCCCCATCCACAGGAATCGAGTGATTCCCTCATTTCAAAGGCTCCTCTCCCAGGATGCCTATATATTCAACCTTCCATCAAAGCAGAAGGCAGAGCTCATTCAACAGCTAATCTTTTGCTAAGATAGAACTCTCAAAATTTGTCTTATAAACACATCATTAGATTCAAATCTTCTTTTCTTGAAGCTTTTAAATCTTTGATGAGGTTTGTCAATATTGTTATGGGTTTGTGTCTTCTGGAAGGGGCTACGGATGGTAGACCATATTGTTCACAGAAATTTCTCATTTCATAGTTAGCTTTAAGTTTATCTTTGTTTGCTGTATTGGATATTTTCATATCAATACACATTTTTAATCCTTCTTTTTGGATTATTGAAACAAGGTTTCCGTAAGTGAAATTATCATATTCTATGATATTATCTTCATTAACTAAAATCTGTTTGATTTTGTGGGCAAAGAGACTAGGTAGACCGTTAATGAATTTTTCTTTCCAAAACGGCTGACTGATGTCGTCTCTCACCATGACTCTAGAGATGAATACATTTGTACCATCTAAAGTCACTCATTGTAGGGCACCTCAAGTTGCTGAGTTGGTCATGTATCCTAGATTTAATTTCACTAGGTGTTCCAATGAAATGTTCAATGATGGTGAACACCAAAGTGTTGATACAGTCAGAATAAGCCATTGCAACTACTTGGTTGAAGAGTGGAAGACCTTCAGGATCCCTTTTGATTGAGTTCCTGATGGCATCCTTTTGTGGTTGGGAGGCTCATTAATAACTTATAGTGGAAACTTTACAGAAGCCCCCTGAAATTTACGCGATTTGAAGAATCCCCCCAAAACTTTGACTTCTTCTATTTTCACCCCTCGAACTTCCAATTTCTATCATAAGACCCCTTTCCGTCTGTTTTCACCGTTAAAATTTTTTGAAATTTCCAAAATACCTCTCATTTTAGGTTTACACTTTTTTTATATTTTTTTTTTGTTTAAAACACAGGGGTATTTTAGGAATTTTAAAAAATTTAACGGTAAAAACAGACGGAAGGGGGTCTTATGATAGAAATTGGAAGTTCGATGGGTAAAAATGAGAGAAGTCAAAGTTTAGGGAGGTTTTTCAAATCACGTGAAAGTTCAGGAGGCATTCTGTGAAATTTTTCCTAACTTATACTAACACTAATAACATATATGCTATTAAACAAACATTAATAATATAGCAATCAGTATGTTGACCTACTCTCTCTCTCTCTCTCTTCTCTCTCTCTCTCTCTTCTCTATATATATATATATATTATATATATATAATTGACGTTGTCATTTTTGTTTACATTTTGCCTATGACTCATTCTTCCACTATATGCTCAAATGATTTGGTTTGACCATGGTTTTGATTATATCAATTCCTGAAAAATAAAAATAATAATATTGTTTAAAAATTTTTTACGTCGAAATAAATTGTTCTTAAATTAAATATTTATATAAAGAGTAATACTACTATACTCAACTCTTATCCTCAGGGGTGAAACTAAAATTTTAGTTTTTACAGAACAAAATTAAAAAACAAAATTTTGGGGGCTAAAATTTTTTTTTTAAGAGTATATCTAAAAAAAATAAAAAATTTAGAGGAGAATTTGAAAATTTTGGGAAGGGGCACAGTCCCCCAAACCTCCTTAGTAGCTCTGTCCTTACTTAGTTGCCTATCACACTAGATTGATATGACAACGTCAATCAATCCTTAGATTAGCCTTTATTAAAAAAAAATATATATATAATATATATAAACATCGAAATTAAGTATAAAACAAATATATATATATTATATATATTATAACATTCGAAATTTAAGTATTTAGAAATTACACTTGAAACAAGAAAGTATCTGCTCAGCATAGTACGTAGGAAGACCAATCACCGCATCGTAATTTGAGGTTGGCAAACAACTACATATCCATTGCACTATATCTGAATTAAATTTGGATCATCCAAAAAGTTAGTTTGGAGTAGTACGCAGGCATGCATATCGAAACATTAAATTAAAAAAATAAATACTAAAAAATGGAAAAGCTTTGAAAAGTTATCCACAAGGTTATTAATTTGGTTTTATTTTTAAAGTTGTATGCTTCTTATTGTACATAATTAGTGAATTTTGATTCGTGTGCAATCTCACTTCCAATTTTATTCTTATGGGAAAGAAAACGTCGACGTTTGAACTAGAAGTTTCTTGATTTCTTCTTCTTCTGTTTCTTTTTTTTTCCCACACTTTTTATCATTGTACGTCCACATGACATTCTCAAACACTTCCAGCAACCATTAATTTGGTTAACTTTTGCTGCTGCCTGCAGTAAAAAATCTTTCGAAAGTGAGAAATACCCGCCCCATTCGGCAAATAACTCCTAATTTTTACCTAAAAAATAAAAATTCAACTTTTTTAAAAAAATATATTACTTAACAACTTTCTTTATTTTTTTCTCACAAAATGTTGAAAACTCACTTTTACTTTATATTACATCAATTATTTCTTATATATATTACTATTCAAACAAAAACTTTACAACAAAACTATTTAGCAATATCCACATCATGTCCTCCCATGCATGCATATATATATATATATATAGTGGTGAACTAGCATGGTAATTAAAAATGTATATAATGCGGCAGACGAGGAGAGATAAAATGAAATTGAAAAAAAGGAAAGAAAGAAGAAAATGGTAATATTTGACTTAGTCTTTTGATAGGGAGAAAAGCTTATATAATAGGATATCCCTTTTAGATCTAGTCAAGCTGGCCGGAGGATGCAACTAATTCGTCGACATTTGTGTATTTAAATGACATCTTCACTTTCTTTTCAACTTATTTCAACATATATTTGGTAGGAAATATTAATTGGTTCTAACGGCTACCAGCAACCAGGTTTTTTAATTTAACTAATGTAGAAGAATTTAAGATCTTTCCCCCCATACGGTATGTTTGACGCGTTTTGAGTGAATAACTATACGGAACCATCAAATAAATTTAAGCTGCTGTAGGAATAAAATTAACTGCTATGAAAAAGAAATGGACTTGCATCAATTCCCACACAAATTACAATGGCACGATGGCGCTCCTTTAAAAGACCAAACATGCATATATATATATATATATTATGTGTCTCTCATTTTGGTTTAATTAATATCCGCTCCCATCATATTTGATAAGAAAAAAACAAAAAAAAGCATTTTATGTCTAAATTTCACTGTTAATTTACCATATAAAATATTAATGAGCAAAAATATTGTATAAGACCACTCTTAACCAATTGACGCTGTTCCCTTCAATAATTTATTTCCTGGGCGACTATTATGTCTTACTAACTTTAACTAATACATAGAAAGAAGTATAAAAAAAATAGTAAGCCAAGTCAAACTCTGTCTCTCTCTCTCTCCAAATCAATTAACTTACGTTATCAACATGCAATTATTTAGTGGGCTTCCAGTGATGAACTCTCCTGGGGGAAAGAAGACTGTTAATTAACTCTCTATTTAAGGATGCAATGTGTGTTAATTAGCATAGCAGTGCAGCAGAGAGAGAGAGAGAAAAAGAGAGAGATGAATGCTAGTTTGATGAGTTCCTTCTTCCTCTCTATAGCAGTGTTTGGATTTCTAGGAGTTTGCCATGGAGGGGAGTTGAGTAAAAACTTTTACAAGGATACTTGTCCCCTTGCCGAGGACATCGTGAGGGACATCATTTGGAAACACGTGGCCTGCAATTCCACTCTGCCTGCCAAGTTTCTGAGGATGCATTTTCATGATTGTTTCGTTCGGGTACGTAATTAATTAATTCACATCTCTTTTAATTATCCTTCATTAATTTCTCAAATTAACCATGAAACACATGCATGCATGCATTGCCATGTGTCTGCATGCAGGGTTGTGATGGCTCTATACTGTTGGACTCTACGCCGAATAACAGTGCTGAAAAGGACGCAGTTCCAAACCTATCTCTGGCGGGATTCGATGTAATAGATGAGATCAAGACCAAGCTAGAGAATACCTGCCCTGGTGTTGTCTCTTGTGCAGATATCGTTGCTTTAGCTGCTAGAGACTCTGTTTCTTTCCAAGTAAGCCATGCATTGCAGATATTTTAAAGTGATTTGGAAACAATATATATAATAAATAAGTGGGTTGCGTCTAGTCTAAAAAACTAGGCCATGCCAATAGAGTTGGTGTGATAGGCATTATGTCATGTGTCATGTGTTAAAATATGTGTATATAATTATATATATTAATTTAACCTATTTAATTAAACGAATCATACTCTTTAATTTTAACTCACTAATATTTTAACTCACTAAATTCATATTTAATTTGTATTGTATTTACGTGTATTAAAAATTATTCGTCCTACATTGGCCATAGGACTAGAGGTGTAATTCTTGTGGTGATGATTAATGCAGTTTAGAAGATCAATATGGGAAGTGCTAACTGGTAGAAGGGATGGAACCATATCGCGTGCTTCAGAGGCCCTGGCCAACATCCCGTCACCATTCTTCCAAACTTTTACCAGCCTCAAACAATCTTTTGCCAACAAAAGCCTCACAGTTCATGATCTTGTTGTTTTATCAGGTAATGAATATTCTCTAAGATTACGAAAAAAAAAAAAAACAGGTTCGTGTAAGCCATTGCGCTCACAAAGTTATTAAAAAAAAAAATCATCTAATTTTACAAAAATGAAGTTTTTGAAAGATTTGTGAAGACAACATTTATCGTACGCACTGAGACAAACAATTAAAGATGCAGTTTTTTTTATTCAGATCAAGACTGCCGAGGTAAGAAGATTTGGTAATGAATCAATGATATTTGAAACGGGCCAGGTTAAGCTGGGCTATATAATCTCATTTCTTTTCAAGCTGTGAGCCCATATGTGAAATCCAAAGTTGAGCCCAATTGTACGGAATTGGCATCTATATCAATTATCCGTTAGAAATTTGGACAAGTAACATGAAAGAGTTCATTTGAAATCTATTTGTCCAAATAAATTTTGGATTACTTAGCTACTTCACAGGCAGATGGATTTTTTATAAATTCTCTCATATTACATGTTCAAATTGTTAGTAATTCGAAAAGATAATTGGCACGGATCCTTATCCAACTGGACTAGTATTGGGCCAAAGGAAACCCAACTGTTAGAACTTATTTTGAAGATCTTTNGGTGGGTATTTGCATTGCAAACTCTTTAATTAGTTACGTTGGGGTGTTGTGCATTTTTATGGTTCCCATGAATTAATAAGATAAATAACTTTGTGTTGGTCAGGTGGACATACAATTGGTGTTGGGCATTGTAATTTCTTCAGTAACAGGCTATACAATTTCACTGGAAAAGGCGGTGCAGATCCTTCTCTAAACCCAGCTTACGCCTCTTTCTTGAAAACCAAATGTCAAAGCCTCTCGGACAACACAACTACTGTACCTATGGATCCCTTAAGCCCGCTATCATTCGACAACAATTATTTCAAAATCCTGAAGCAAAATGAAGGCCTTTTCCAATCTGATGCCGCGCTTTTAACCAACAAAGACGCTACCAATATCGTTGATGAGCTGCTTGATTCTTATGATTTCTTCAAAGAGTTTGGTCAGTCGATGATTAGGATGGGAGCCGTTGATCTGCTTACTGGAAGTTTTGGAGAGATTAGGAAGAAGTGTACTGTCGTGAATTCTTGAGAGCTTTGTATTTTTCACTGTTTTTTGTTTTGTTTTTGTTTTTATGATCGATGAATAAATATATTTCATTTCGAAATATTATCAACAATCAAATATTAATCCCACGCATGTCTTCGGCCCTTAATTTTGTTTTTCAAAGCTTTCGGGCAATGCAAAATATGGAAATGTTTTTGGAAAAAATACACTTTATTCTCTCAAATTAAAAAGTAGCACTTAATCCCAACAAATCACACCGTTTAAAGTATAAATGGTTAAATGTCAGTTCAGAACTTAGGTTTTAACGACTTTATCTTTCTTTCTTTTTTTTCTTTTTTATCTCAGTTCCATTTTGTATTATAGGTAGTACCAAGTTTATTGGAAAAGACAAAATTGGTACATTCATCTATATTTCGTCAAAATTTTTAACAGTCATCCATATGTTTGAATTAAAACTTGGTACGTATCACTAAATTTTTTTTTGAAAAATAAAAATATAAAAATAAAGAAAATAAAAATATTGGAAAACAATTGAAAAAACTAAAACTATAAAAAAATAATAAATAATAAAATAAAATAAAATTGGAGATGGGGTGGCTCGAGCCACCCCTTCCAGCCAATGGAGGGGCCTTGGGGTGGCTCAGCCACCCCTATTTGTCCTAGGGTGGTTTCGACCACCTCCTACAATCGTTCTGGAGGTGGCTAAACCACCTTCATGGCCCTTGGGGTGGCGGCCATGGGGTGATTTGGCTACCCCCAAAGGCAAAATAAATAAATAAAAATTTGGGGTTTGCTCTTTGGGGTTGGCCAAACCACCCCAAGGGCCATGAGGGTGGTTCAGCCACCCCATTACCAACTATAGGAGGTGGCCGGCGAAACCACCCCCAGGCCAAACGAAGGTAGCTCGGCCACCCCAAGGCCCTTAGGAAAATAAGGGCGGTCGGCCCCCCCCATTTTAGTTTTTGTATTTTATACTTTTTATTTTTATTTATTTTTAATTTTAATTTTAATTTTTTTAAA
>FXXK01000703.1:12615-56340 GCA_900184695.1 Betula pendula
AAAATCAAATAAAAAAAATAAAGTCGTTCAAACTTACTGAAATGACATTTAACCCGAGTAGAAAAGCAAACTAACAATAAAGTAGGAATCATCATATCCAATTAATTAAGGATGATCCACCCTACTCAATCATCTGTACGGTTATTTGTCAAAAAAAAAAAAATCACTTATCAATTCTAATATTTCATATTTTTTACAATTATACTCTTAAACTTTAAAATGTGTCAATTTAGGAATACTATATTTCATAAGTTTGTAATGTCAACCCTTATGTTCAAATTGATGAGTGAATTTTTTAAAATACTCCTGAGATGTTTATAAAATTACAAAAATACATTGATTTAATAATTAAAAGTTAAAAATAAAAAAGATGTGGATATATTGAGAATTTAATGGTGAATTTAGACAGGAGGGTTAGCATTGCAAACTTCTAAAAGATGATAACTTTAAATTGACACTTTATAAAGTTCAAGAATGTGATTGCAATAGTTATGAAAGATCAATGGTGGTAAGTGAAGTTTTTTTGNTTTCCCCCTTAATTAATATATAAACTATGTAAAACGCAGGATACACAGTTTCAGCCCCCTATGTGGCAAATTCTCATATTTCACTTTAATTAATTTATTATTATTATTTTATTCAAGATAAGGGGAAGGGAAAAGGGAAAATTACAAAGGAGGGTAAAGTTTGTAATTTTGCATAAGCAAAAAAGAGACTCCCAATGATGCAGAAATTGACAGAATGCAGGCTTACAAGTTTGAATAGTTCTTTTTGTTTTTGCTTTAATGGTCCTCTAAGACTTGTCCTTTGATTCAAATATTCAATGACCCAAGCATCCCACCTGAAGAGAGAGTTTTATTCAGAGGATCACACACACACACACATGTCATGTACTCTCGAAAAAATAATGAATGAATGGGAATTATTCCAGCTTTTTTCAAACTTCTTTTTAGAGATGAGATTTTTTGTTTTTTGAAGTAAGACTCGATCTTCTTACCTTTGGTGGTGGTGACACTCTATCAAATCCCATTGTTTAACAATACTAAAACCCTGTTTAATATGAATTTATCCTTATTTTATGTTTTTTTTTTTTTTGGTCTACGTCACAATCTCCCGTCTCAAATAACAGTAGGCCGGTGCTATATGTGGAAGTAATTCTAGAGATTCATTATATATGTGAAAAGTAGTAAAAAAACAATTAGAGTTCTCATGGCGGCCGGCTACAAATTAGAAAATCGCCAACCTCGATCCAATCATAAAAAATATTTCTACTTGTCCCTAAATAGTTACTATCTTGATGATCGATCAATATGGAATAAAACATAATATAGTACATATAGTCTTCTTCTTTTTTTCTTTTTTTTTGAAGGAGTAATATAGTGTATATATATATATAGTCGTCTAAAAGTTAGAGATGACAAAAAATTGAGGTAGATTCTTAGATCATGAAAGTGTATCCTAACGTGATGCCGCAAAAAGAGCCTGACAATATAGTGTTGACTATTGTTATTTTAAGGGAAAATAATTTAGTTGATTAATATGGTTTTTTTTTTTTATATCAAATAACACTCTTAGGCTTAAAATTGATAAAAACATTTCCTGTGGAATGTTCTGTTATATATCAAATTGCTTTATTGGTACATTGGCAATTTGGCATCAGATTTTTTAACCCCACCCCCCCCAAAAAAAAAAAAGAAAGAAAAGAAAAAGGAGGGAGAGAGGGAGGTGGGTGGGTGAGTCGACCCACTTACACCCTCACTGGTCGAGGGGGCATGGGTGGGTCGAAACCCATGCCGATCGATCGACCTTTCCTAGTAGGCATCAGTCCGACCTTTTCTTGGGAGCCTTTCTTTCTTTTGGGATGAATAACTTGGAAGCCTTTGCACTTGACCTAGCTCTTGTTGCATTAAGATTTCATCAAAAAAAAATTTCCTTTTTCTTTTTCTTGTTGAGCAGGCATAGGAGAATATAAAACGCGCAATTAAATATCTCAAAGAAATATTCTTGTCCTTTTGCACGTCTTTAATTGATACCTATGAAATATGATAGACTAATATCACAGGAATCACGAGTTGGGCATCAGTAGACAACAAAGACAATTTAATTTACATAGTTTTTTTTAATTTATTTAAACAAATAAGCTTTGTCTATTCGAAGGACCAATATTTATGATATAACTTTACAATACTTGTATTCTGGTCACATATTTCTCTAATTTCCTTTTTAGTCTACTTGAACAATATTTGCTGGAATGATTGGTGTGGTGCAAACATCTAGTGATGGCTGTAGCTGCGCTGGATTTGCCATCATTTTGTACTCATTCAATCAATAAAAAAAAAAAAAACAAAAAACAAAAGAAGAAGATCAAGAACTAAGGAACACGAAATGAATGTTCATGCGCCGCATGTAACCCCAATGGCATATAGCCAACGAACGTTCTGATACTCGGTATAGATTATTGAAACTATTGCAGGCGAACTTCAACCAGATCTTATCTTAATTAATTCGTTATTTTCAGGTATATTTTACCTGCACGTCTGGAAACACATATTTTAGTACTAATTCTGCGATGACCAGATCGAATTCTGCAGTCTCCCTCTATATATATATATCTAATAGGGTTTAACTTTGGCTGCACCTTGAGAGAAAGAGAGAGAGATCATGAATTCTAAACTGAGTTTCTTGGTGATTTCTATAGCGATACTGTTAGGGCTTTTAGGAGCTTGCAATGGAAAGAAGTTGACGGAAAAGTATTATGAGAATACTTGTCCTCAGGTCCTTGACATTGTGAGAGAGGTCACTTGGAAACATGTTGCTCAGGAGTTAACTGTCGCTGCCCCTTTATTGAGGCTGCATTTTCATGATTGTTTTGTTAGGGTACGTAATTCATCTTTTCTTTATAGTTCATGTGCTCTTGTTTTGACTTTCTACTTCAATGTACGTCTCATAAAAGCACATAAAAATTCATCCATCGCTTGAATGAAAGCCTCGGTGGGGTTATACCTCGAGGTCTTGTATTCGAGTCTGGACTTAATCAAGCAATACATGTGGTTTGCGGGCAATTGCAGGTATTCAGGATTAATATATTCTGTAGAGGTAGGTTTGAAGGGTCCTGCTTTAGAGAGGTTCTACGTTATAAAAATAAAATAAAAAATAAAAAAGTAGTTGTGTTACGAATATTGCAATTTAAAATGCAAAAAACTTATTTATATTTCAATCATTTCAACAAGGTACATGAAATAAATGTTCTCGAGCATAGATCTATTTGACCTTCAAAAATATATATATTTGTAGCATTAGCATTCATAATCAGCCCAACAAATATTTGACTAAATTTTAACTAAAATATTATATTTTCTATTTTAACTATCAAAGAACCTACATTCAGCTCAACGTTTTAGCTAACAACTTTCATTAATTATTTCATTTAAATATTCATTATCTTTTTTTTTTCTTTATTATTTCTCAAACAATCATGTTTTTTTAAACCTTATCATTTTCTAACGATCATATTTTTTAAATTTGTCATTTTCTAAAAGTCATATATATATAATGGACTTTTTTTTTTTAATTTATCTTTTTTTTTTCTAATGGTCATATTATTATTTTTTTAGAAAAAAATGAAGCATTCAATACCAAGTTTCTAGTCACATTCAATAGAAAGAAGTAGCATTGAAGTACACAAAGATGAAGCGTAGAAAAATAAAAAATAAAAAAAGAAGAGAGAAGAAGGAGATGGTGAGAGAGAAAGAGGAGAGAATAATTTTTATTAAAGGAGAGAGATAACTGATTGATTATTTTATTAATAAAAATATGAATTGTTGAGCTACAGTGCTCAGCAGGCTCAACAAAATAGCGGGATGTGATCGAGTGCTCTTAACATATATCACATTTATTTGAAATTGTAATATTGTTTATGTATACTGTATTTCTAAAGTATATCTTGTGCATTATAATATCTCTTAGGGTTGTGATGCTTCTGTATTGCTGGACTCCACTGCAAATAATATAGCTGAAAAGGATGCAATTCCAAACCTAACCTTGGATGGCTCTAGCTTTGACATTGTATCGGACATCAAAACCGCTGTAGAAAAGGCATGCCCTGGAGTTGTTTCTTGTGCTGACATCGTGGCCTTAGCTGCTAGAGACTCTGTTTCATTCCAAGTAAATTTTCGAAAATATTCAATTTACTCATCTTTTATATATATATGCTTATAAGATCAATTAGGTAGATTTACTAACTCGTTTGGTATTAAGGGATCTTCCTTTTCTTTATTTCGATCCGTTTAATATATAACTTTTCGTTAATCTGGTAAAACAAAGTGTTAAGCTTATTAATAATGTGTTTATGGAATGATGATGCATGTTGCAGTACAAGAGACCATTGTGGAAAGTTCTGCTTGGAAGAAGAGACGGAACCATATCACGTGCATTTGAAGCCCTTGTCAACCTCCCTCCCCCAACCTTTAATTTTTCTCAACTCAAACAAAGGTTCGCTAGCAAAGGCCTCGACGTTCGTGATCTTGTAGTTTTATCAGGTAAAGAAATAACGTAAAAAAGTACATGACAAACATAGTAACTTTTTTAGAACCATAACTGTTGTTTTTAATTAAATTAAATAAGGTAGAATTTTATCATCTAACACACAATTAAGTGAGATGTAACAATTAAATTAATAAAAAAGTTAGGAATATATATTCTAAAGGTGGTAAATATTAATTAAGGTGGTAATATATATCTGAATTAATTATTTAAAGTAATAACTATGGTTTTAAGAATAATTATATTGTGTAGTTATTAAAAAAAAAATTAAAATTAGAGGATCCTCTAATTTTGGACTGAAAACCTGATTGTTTTGAAATAGGCCATTGAACCCCTCCATTTCAAGTTAAATAAGGATAAATTATTTTATGATCTAGATTATATTTCATAGATCTAATGATGTATATGTTGTCACGTTATTTAAAATTTTATCCGCATCACAATACATTCGATCCTAATCTACACTATCTAAATAGATCTATTTAGATTTCATAGATCTAATGATTTCATAGATCAAGTGAAATTAATGGGATGATCCTGATCCCATGGTTTTGGTCTTGTCAAAATTCAAAGTCAGCTCATTAATTATAACAAGTTATGAAAGGCATGAACTATGAAGGCTAATTAAATCAAGCCCAAGTGAGCTTGTTGTCACAATTGTTAATTACTAGTTATAATCTTAAGAGTAATGATATACGTGCAAGTCTTTTTCAGTAAGTTGTAAAAGAGTTGTATGTATTATTTTTCTAATCTTAATTTTGTTAACATGCAAAAAAAAAAAAAAAAACTTAGGACTAATATTTATGTTGTATTGTCAGGTGCACACACTATTGGCGATGCACATTGCCCTTCTTTCACCCCCAGACTATACAATTTTACGGGAAAAGGTGATGAGGACCCTTCTCTAAACCGACGCTATGCCGCTTACTTGAAAACCAAATGCAAAAGCCTCTCGGACAACACGACCTCCATTGCAATGGACCCTGGAAGCTCTGTATCTTTTGACAATCATTACTACAAAATCTTGTTGGAAAACGAAGGCCTTTTTCAATCAGATGCTGCGCTTCTAACTGACAAGAAATCTCTCAAGGAAGTCAAAAAGTTGCTTATCTCCAGGAATTTCTTCAAGGAGTTTGCTAAATCAATTAGGAAGATGGGAGCCATTCAAGTGCTTACAGGAACTGAGGGAGAGATAAGGAAAAACTGTAGTGCGGTGAATTCTTGAGAAAAAAAAAAAATCTTGAGAGTTGTTTGGTTTTCTTGTTCTATTATATTTATTTTATATTGTTGTATCTATTTTCCATTTTCTTGAATTATAATGAATAATTTGTGGATCTATTTGGTCACAAAGGTGAGGCCACCGAATAATCTCTATTTGTTTTGTTTGTTTTGTTTTGTTTTTTTCTTTTTAGTAATGATACATGTCAACTCTCATATCTATTTTGTGTTAATTAAAATTGATATGACTTTTAAAACCACTATTAGATTAAAAGTCAATAATGATTTATCATAAATCCAATGGTAATTTTAAAAGTCACATTACTTTCGATTGACACAATATAAATATGGGAGTTGACATATATATTTATTATGTAAAATAATCGGATGGTGCAAAAATTCTTGACAATAAGTAAATAATATTAATCCAAAAATTAATAATAAGATAAACTTAAATAAGTAGTGTTTGATAAAATCACAGTTTAGCCTTTAAAAGCGTGTGTTTTTAAAAACACACTTCATTGCCTGGGGTTTAAAAACACAGATTTTTCTATATTTTTAAACTCTAATTTTAAAAAAACGCACTTCCAAATAAAATATTTTCTACGATTTAATTTAAAATTACACTTTTATAAATTAGTCTGGGAAATCGCATTACTAAATGCAGTACTCTTAGTGGCCATATTGACTGGCCACGGATTCGGTTGATATGATAGAATTATAGAAGGAACTTAATTGGAATATGGCAATACCATATTACCCTTTTTTTCAATTATGAGAGAAATTTAATAATCGGCATTCTTGTTTAATGATGTTTCCCATATTGACCTCACGTGTAGACAAAATATGATCCTCTCCATTTTAAATAAAATGGATAATATCAATTTTGTGGTTATGAACTTATGACTTAAAGTTTGTTTATTTTAACAGTGTATATAAAGTCAATATTAGCACGTCTTTTAAAAAATATAAATTATGTGAAACTATATACTTAGTTAAATGCACCACCTTAATTTAAATCATGACCATAAAATAAATTGTAAATAAAATGGAGAGAATCTTGGGTGGACTCTCTTATCTAGGATGGTTTGTACTATCCCTTATAGTTTTTTTTTCCCATTTGTTTAAAAAAGAAAAAAAAATTAAAAAATTAAAAATTAAGAAGTATACGTTACGCTCACATATTTAATTAGCCCACTATGCAAAAACAATAAAAATAAAAATAAAAATTGAAGACGCGTATGCTCATCGTGTGCCCACCACTCAACTTTAGCAATAAACTAGGTGAATAATCTTACATGCATGTATGATGTATACTCTCTTGACTTTTTGACATTTGATTTTTTCCAAAAATTACTTATTTAGTCCTTCGAAGTTCTAGCTGTGCCAAACTGAATTATGTGATATAAAAATAATTAAAGATTTATTGAATAAGCTATTTGTTGTTCACAGCCACCCAAGGGCGGAACCAAAAATTTGTGTAGAGTCTAAATCTATTAAATAAAAAAGCGTGGATGCACGGGCGTGTGCACACATACATACATATCACTACAAAAAAAAAAAAATATTTATGCCAACACTACTTTTCTTGATACTTGTGCAACATGCATCGAAAAAAATAGTGTCGATAATGACAATAAATGTTGTTATTTTAATATAAACGCTGACAAATGAGTGTCGATATAGTACTTATTTTTTGTAATGATACATATATACTGGGCGGAACAAAAATTATTGACCACAGGCTATGATTGCCAAGTCCAATTCATGGAAGAAAAGTCATCACTAAGTTGGTTCATAATTGTCACCTTGGTTTTTATTATTTGATATAGTATAATTCTCGAAATATTGTTACTTTCCTAATTTAAATGCAGCTTGATTTGTGGCATCTGCACGAGATGATTGAGTATGATCATGATTCAGCTTAACACTAACGTGATGGAGGAAGCAAAAAGAGCATGACAATATAGTTGACCATTGTTATTTTAAGGGAAAAATATTGTAGTTGACTAATATGGTGTTTAATTTTTTCTTTCTTTTTTTTTTTTCTTATTTACTTTTTGGATATATATATATATATATATTCTTTCTATTGGTTGTTTTTATGATGTGCTAGGCAAAGGTGTCACTTCTGTACATGTCAATCTTTTTTATTAGCTAGGTCTGACATGGTCTTAGATCAACGTGTCGCAATTGTCATTAAAAATCACGACGACAAGTGTATAGATGGAACAATTTGGTAACGAAGCATACCTTAAAAGTGAATTGATCAATTTTAAACCCTAGGAAATGACTTCATAAAGGGTTTAGTTTTATCTTATTGTAATTTAATTTGTTACTAGCTAGGGATCTGGACAATGCACAAGACAATTGCGTGTACCACATGTGATATTAATAAAGAATAATAGTACGCTATAGAAATAATCTAGTCCCTATCTGTTTGTTAATAAGTTTTTAATTACTATGCAAAATTTTACACATAGAGGAAACATTAAACTAAGGTCATGTTTAGTTTGTGAAATAGACTCTTAGAATGGAATAGATATTTTTTTTAGAATAACTATTCTTTTATTTAATTAGTAGGGACTTATTCTTGGGAATAACTATTTATTTACGAAGATGAATACTTATTGCTTTTCAAAATGAGTGGAATAGTTATTTTTTTGAGTATTGACAATATTTTTCAAAAAAAAAAATCATTTTATTTTATTTTCTTTCAAACTTAAATAAAAAAAATTAAATAAATAAATAGAAGAAAAAAAAAACACGTGGGTTCAATTGATGGTCAACCACCCCAATGGGTAGTCGGCCACCCACCATAAGGCACAGGAGTGGTCACACCACCCCTGGTAACCTTCGTGGTGGTTGCCGGGGGTGGTACGACCACCCCTAGTCCATTTTGGGGTGGACGCAACCACCCCAATGGGTAGTCGGTCACCCACTAAAGGGTGATCACACCACCCCCAAAAACTCATGGTGGTTGTCGGGGGTAATGCAACCATCCCTGGTCCATTTCGGGGTAGCTTGGCCACCTCCAATTTGCATCGGGGGTGGACGCAACCACCCCTAAAGCACCCTGGGAGTTGTCGTGGCCACCCCCAAGCGTCATCGAGGGTGGTCTGGGGGTGGTTGCACTACTCCCGGAAACGGGGTGGTGCGGCCCCCCCCAGCTTCTACAATTGGTGGCCGACCACATGATAGTCCTTCAATAATTTTTTTTTTTAATAATTTGAATTTTTTAAAAAAATAAGAATAAAGGAAATTTGAATTTTTTTAAAAAAAAATAAGAAATTAAGTGATTTTTTTAGTAATTTTGGTTCAATTCTTATTAGAGCATATATGTTATCACCAAATCAAGAAATATGAATAACTATTTCATTTCATTATCCTTTATTCTAAGTAATAACTATTTTTTTTTCTGATGAAATATTTATTCTGTGTACCAAACAAGGCCTAAAGCATTCAAAAGTCATTTAATATGGCAGATGCTTAGTTGATTATTTCTTCTTTGTCTAATTGGTAGATCGTACACTCTCATCGAGAGACTAATTTTGCGGTTCATGGCTAAACCAAGGCTGCAGTTAAACATGTCATAGACGATATTTAGTTAGAAAAAATTTTAAGCTGTATTTATGATATTATTTCGTTAAAGCAATTTATTCTATTTTTATTATCAATGAATGAAATGAAGATGATTGATTATTATTAAATTTTTTTTTAAAAAAAAAAACGGCCATTCAACGCATTTGTATGCACTTTAGTGCCTAAGAAATAAAGTTTCCTTTTTCTTTTTTCCTTTTTTCTTTTTTGCTAAAAGAAATTGATCTTTTGTGAAAATATATTATTAATTAGGAGATAAAAAAATATATATATACTTGTTATTCAAATTAAACTTGATCACTTTTTAAACGAGGATAAGACTTGCAAAAGGCTGTGATTATAAGGCAACAATTAACATGCATCAATCAGTAATATTTCTTAGAAGATACTTCAGTTAATTTCACATGATTTACTATTCCTGTCTCTTTGTTTTCTTTGGAGCCTTTCTTTCTTTTTGGATGAATAACTTGGAAGCGCGATGAATAACTTGGAAGCGCGCCTTTCAAGATTTCATCAAACTTTTTTTTTTTTTTTTTTGAGCAGGCAGGCATAAGAGAATATAAAACCCGCAATGAAATATCTCAAAGAAATATTCATGTCCTTGTGTCTTTAATTAATACCTACGAAATATGATAGACTAATATCACAGGAATCATGAGTTGGGCAACAGTTGACAACGAAGTACAATTTACATAGTTTTTTAAAAAAATTTTACTTGAACAAATAAGCTTTGTCTATTCTAAGGACCAATATTTATGAACGAATTACTTTTCAGTACTTGTATTCTGGTCACATATTTCTCTAATTTTCTTTTCAGTCTACATCAACAATATTACCTGGAATGATTGGTGTGGTGCAAACATCTGGTGATGGCTGTAACTGTGCTGGATTTGCTATCATTTTTTACTCATTCAATCAATTAAAAAGACAGAAAAAAAAAAAAAAAAAAAAAAAAAAAAAGAACTAAGGAACACGAAATGCGAACCTCAAGTAGTACCAGATCTTATCTTAATTAATTCGTCATTTTCGGTTACTTGCACGTCTGGAAACACATATTTTAGTACTAATTCTGCGATGACCAGAGAATTAATCTGCAGTTTAGAAATTTATAGGGAAATAAGATAATCAGCTCCCTCTCTATATATCTATTAGGGTTTAACTTTGGCTGCAACTTGAGAGAAAGAGAGAAAGAGAGAGAGAGAGAGAGGGAGATGAATTCTAAACTGAGTTCCTTGTTGATCTCTATAGCGATACTGCAGTTAGGGCTTTTAGGAGTTTGCACTGGAGAGAAGTTGAGGCAAAAGTATTATGAGCATACTTGTCCTCAGGTCCTTGACATTGTGAGAGAGGTCACTTGGAAACATGTTGCACAGGATTTAACTTTGGCTGCCCCTTTACTGAGGCTGCATTTTCATGATTGTTTTGTTAGGGTACGTAATTCATCTTTTCTTTATAGTTCATGTGTTTTTAGTATTCACTTTCTATTTCTTAATTTGTCTCATAAAAGCACATAAATTCGTCGTGCACGGGCAGCTCGAATGGAAGCTTCGGTGGTGTTATACATACCTCGAGGTCTTGTGTTCGAGTCCGGACTTAAGCAATACATGTGGTTTGCAGGCAATTGTAGGTATTCGGAATTTACTCTATTGAGGTAGGTCCGTAAGGCCCTACTTTACAGAGGTTCCATGTTATCCAAAAAAAAAAAACACATAAATTCAATGTTGCCTGTTTGTCTTTCTATCCATGAAGTAGTTGTGCTACAAATATTGCATTATAAAATGCTAAAAACTTATTCACATTTCAATCATTTCAACAAGGTACATGAAATAAATGTTCTCGGCTGGGCATAGATCTATAAATGTGTAGCATCCATAATATCACATTTATTTTAAACTGTAATATTGTTTATGTATACTGTATTGCTAAAGTATTTTTTTGTGAATTATATCTTAGGGTTGTGATGCCTCTATATTGCTGGACTCCACCGCAAATAATACAGCTGAAAAGGATGCAATTCCAAACCTAACCCTGGGTGGGTTCGACATTATATCAGACATCAAAACCGCACTAGAAAAGGCGTGTCCTGGAGTCGTTTCTTGTGCTGATATTGTGGCCTTAGCTGCTAGAGATTCTGTTTCATTCCAAGTAAGTTTTGGGAAATATATGCTTGCTAAGATCAATTAGCTAGATTGACTAACTCGATCGTTTGGTATTAATGGATCTTCCTTTTCTTTATTAATTCATTTAATTAACTTTTCTTTAAGCTAGGTTTTCTATTCTCTAATATGGTAAAACAAAATTGTTAAGCTTATTAGTAATGTGTTTATGGAATGATGATGTTGCAGTATAAGATTCCGGCCATTGTGGAAAGTGCTACGTTGAATTAACTTTTCTTTAAGGCTTTCTATTCTCTAATATGGTAAAACAAAATTGTTAAGCTTATTACGTAATGTGTTTATCATTATGGAATGATGACGTTGCAGTATCAGAGACCATTAAGGAAAGTGCTACCTTAAAGAAAAGTTAATTAAACGTTAACTTTTCTTTAAGGCTTTCTATTCTCTAATATTATGGTAAAACAAAATTGTTAAGCTTATTACGTAATGTGTTTATGCAATGATGATGTTGCAGTATAAGAGACCACTGTGGAAAGTGCTACTTGGAAGAAGAGACGGAACCATATCACATGTATTTGAAGCCCTTGCCAACCTCGCACCCCCAACCTTCACTTTTACTCAACTCAAACAAAGGTTCGCTAGCAAAGGCCTCAACGTTCGCGATCTTGTAGTTTTATCAGGTAAAGAATTAACGTAAAAAAGTAAATGACAAACATAGATAATGTCTAGTCTTATATCTCGTATACGATAATATAATGGATGCCCCGTTATAAAAGTAACATTTATGAAATAGACATACCTCTAACTTGAAATAGACATATTCTTGTCATCTTGTCATCATTTATGAAATAGGCTAAATCTAGCCCAATTAGTACTCTTCTTCATGTTGTCATCATTGTTACTAGTTATAATCCTAAGAGTATTAATTGCTCCACCACCAAATCTTTTATAATTATTTGAAACATGCATGTCAACATGTTATTAATTAGAGCCTAGCTATGTCAACCATTCAAACAAAATTTAACTTCCTTCAATCGTTTACAACTTGTTGACATGTGTCAACAAGTTGTAAACGAGTCGTTGCTATTATTTTTCAAATCTTAATTTTGTTAACTTATTAATTGTTGCAGAAAAAAAAAAAATAGGACTAATATTTATGTTGTATTGTCAGTGCACACACTATTGGCGAGTCACATTGCCCTTCTTTCACCCCCAGACTATACAATTTTACGGAAAAGGTGGTGAGGACCCTTCTCTAAACCCACGCTATGCCGCTTACTTGAAAACCAAATGCAAAAGCCTCTCGGACAACACGACCTCCATTGCAATGGACCCTGGAAGCTCTGTATCTTTTGACAATCATTACTACAAATCTTGTTGGAAAACGAAGGCCTTTTTCAATCAGATGCTGCGCTTCTAACTGACAAGAAATCTCTCAAGGAAGTCAAAAAGTTGCTTATCTCCAGGAATTTCTTCAAGGAGTTTGCTAAATCAATTAGGAAGATGGGAGCCATTCAAGTGCTTACAGGAACTGAGGGAGAGATAAGGAAAAACTGTAGTGTGGTGAATTCTTGAGAAAAAAAACAAATCTTGAGAGTTGTTTGGTTTTCTTGTGCTATGGTATTTATTTTATATTGTTGTATCCATTTTCCATTTTCTTGAATTATGATGAATAATTGTGGATCTATTTTGGTCACAAAGGTGAGGCCACCGATGGAAGATAATCTCTACTCTTTTCTTTTTCTTTTTCTTTTTTTTTTTGAGTCAAGTATGTTTTAAAATAATCTGATGGTGCAAAAATCTTGACAATAAGTAAATAATATTAATCAAAAAATTAACAATAGGATAATAAATGCAGGAGATTAAAATTAAGACCAAAGTAGAATTTCACAATGTTATAAAATTACGCAAAAGTATTGTTCTTAAAAGTTAATTTTATGTCTCCCATAATTCAAATCAGTGCAACCAATATTTTTACACGCAACTTTCTATGATTAGACAATAACATCTACCTTTTCGTTAAGGACAAACTTTCAAAAACGAAGGCTAAGTCGTTTCATTAGTTGAAAAATAGAATAAAACTTCCGTAATGACCCTTTGATCGTTCCTCATCGGATAATGATCTTAGATCGTTCCTCTACGGTTCCTGTGGACCTTTGAAGCTTTCCAGCTTGGTTGGGAAGAAACCAAGATAGTAGACAATATCCTAGATGATTGGCTCAATTATCAGTTTGAGATGAGATTAGGGCAGTTTATTACCTAGGATTAATGTAATGATGGAGTCCCCTTCTAAGCAAAAGAGTTTATGCCCAAGAGAAATATTGGCTAGCAAATCTGGTGGCAAGAAGAGCTACATAAGCTTCCCCCCTTCATTAACCTTTATAGTGTTCAGCTTAAATATTGAACAAGCAGCAATCACCTTGCCATTTTCATAACTAATCAACCGATGCAATTTTTAAAAGGTTAGATAAGTGTTTGATAAAATTATAATTTAACCTTTAAAAGCATACGTTTTTAAAAATGTATCTTATTGCATACGGTTTAAAAATACAGATTTTTTTTATGTTTTCAAATTGTAATTTTTTTAAAATTCACTTTTAAACAATACATTTTTTACGATTTAATTTAAAATCACACTTTCAATCTACAAAATCGCATTACTAAATGCATACTCTTAGTGGTCATATTGACTGGCCACAGATTCGGTGGATCTGATGGAATTATAGAAGGAACTAGGAAATAGCATATGGCAATACCGAATTACCCTTTTTTCAATCATTAGAGAAATTTAACAAACGGCATTCTTGTCTTGTAATGATGGTTCCAATGTTGAACCCACGTGTGGATGGAATATGACTAAGGATATGTTTGGTACGCTGAATGGCTATTTCAAATAATAGCCTTTATTAATAATAGAATTAGTAGAATGGATTAGCCTTTGAATAACCATTCCGATAGCCATAAGGGAATAACTATTCCTTCAATTGAGGGAATAGCCATTCTTATCAAATTCAAACATAACCTAAATGAAATGGAGAGGATCTTGCATGGACTCTCTCTTATCTATGATGGTTTGTACTTAAGAATTCAAGAATTCAAGATGGATAAATTTATTTCTATATTAAAAATAATAATAATAATTTTTTTAATATATATATTGAAGAAGTATACGTTACGGACCTACGGTCACATATTTAATTAGCACACTATGCAAAAACAATAAATAAAATAAAAATAAAAATAAAAAATTGAAGACGCGTATGCTCATCGCGTGTGCCCTCCACTCAACTTTAGCATTAAACAATCAGTCACCGGAAGAATCGATCTTTAATTAATTACATGTATTATGTATACTCTCTTGACTTTTTGACAATTGATTTTTTCGAACAATTACTTATTTATTTTTTTTTTTTGTAAGTAACAATTACTTATTTTAGTCCTTCGAAGTTGTAGCTGTGCCAAACTGAATTATGTGATATAAAAAACATATATATCTTAATTCTTAAAGGTTTCTTGAATAAGCTATTTGTTGTTCACAACCACTAGGCAGGAATCAAAAAATTTTGTGAGTTCAAGCATATATATATATATATATTGTCTCTTTACAGGGGCGGAACAAAAAAATTTGTTTGTAGGACGGAACTAGGATCTTGAGAGTCCTAGGTTTTTTTAGTCAAAGAAAAAATTAACACGAATAAAATAAAGACAATGAACTAATTAAAAAAAAAAAATTGTATTTGGCATCATAAATACAACCAATGAACCAATCGGCATATAACACTGATAAAATAATAATAAATTAATTAAAAAAATAAAAAACTAAAAGCCTTAACCACAACCACAACCACAACCACAGGGAGACAGCGATTACTTCGTGGCTCTGAACCACAATCAAGGCCTGTTTCGATCAGATAGAGCCTGCCAGCCATAATATAAGTTCATTAGACGAAACCTTTATTATTGAGCCACTTATCCACATCTTAATTTGATATCAATTTACAAATATTTATTACAAGCCCTACCCACGTTCAGCCCATATATGATATAGCAAACAAATTTCAGAATCGTCATGTTTTCTTTGCTCACTTTTTTTTTTTTTTTTTTTGGATGAATAATTTTCTTTGCTTAAGGTTTTGGGATTAGATTAATGGATTCACATAATTTGAATTGAGAGCGAATAAGGGCTCTGTGTTGTTAATTAGAGAAAAAAAAAAAAAAAAAAAAAAAGGAGCCCTGTGTTGTTGATTTCTCAAAAACCATGTGTGGGTGCCATCAAGTTAGGGTTTTTTCAGGTATGCGATTTTAAAAATAACGATTTTAAAACGTGCAATTTAAAAACATGATTTTTAAAAACGCAGTTAAACGTTTAACAAAATTACAGTTTAATCTTTAAAATTATAGTTTAGTTTTTAAAATTGTACGTTAAAAAAGAAAAAAAAACAAAAAGAAACTAATTTGCATGCGATTTAAAAACCCAAATTTTTAACATTTTTAAATTGTAATTTTTTTAAAAAACGTAATTTCAAATAATTTATTTTTTGTGATTTAGTTTAAAATGGCACGTTTTGTTTACGAAATGGCAATGCTATATGCACGCTTAGTTAAGGGAAAATGGAGAGATTAGAAACAACTGGCGAATCATCAACGCCTAAATTGGATGGTTAATTTCTTAGTCATTTTGTTTCATATTTTGTCTATTATTATCACCCCCGTAATAAGTAGTGGTATTTGCCAATCGAATTGGCTATTAATAAAAGAAGTTTTGGTGGCAAATGTGCTCGTAAAACTCTACCGAAATAATATTTTACTGAAGATAGAGATGTAAAAATCCCCTTCTCTATAAAAATGGTAAAGGGGATTTCTTCTTCTGTTTTTTTTTTTTATTTTGCAATTGTAGAAATTAAAAATTCCAAAAACGTTGCTTGTATCTCCTTAGAAAGAATTATCCTAGGGAAAGGTCAAGATCAAATACCATAACAATTTCGATGGCAAAGAAGAAGAAAAAGGAGGAAATAAAAGTAAATATTTCTTTAATTTTTATTTATAATAGCTAGCATATATAATTTCTTTTTCTTTGTTTCTTTTTAAAGATTTCCTTCTTTTCTATGTTTAAGTTAATTACTGCAGAATTTAAAGTCTCAATGTACTGTAATGCATGTGAAAGAACCGTAGCTAAAGCCATCTCCAAGTGTAAAGGTACTCTCTAATATCTCTCTCTTTTAATTACAAAGCCAATAATTATATATATTCATATTATTTTTGTTTATATATATATCTACGTTTTGTAAGGGGTGGAGAAGTTTACGACAGACATGAACAAGCATAAGGTTGTGGTAACGGGTCGGTTTGATCCTCAAAAAGTCGTGAAGAAAATAAAAAAGAAGACAGGAAAGAGAGTAGAGGTTTTAGTGAACAAGGAAAAGACACCAACTTCATCCAATGGAGAGGATTTGGTTCCAGAAGAAGTTTCGGACCCACCAACGTTTGATTGTTGCGAGGAGATTAACGAAATGCTAATCATGTTTAGCGATGAGAACCCAAATGCTTGTTCCATTATGTAGTGATTGGTTTATTGTTTGTACATTTGATTGATTAATTTGATTCTAATTGAAGTAGAAAATGGACTTCAAAATTTCAAATACAAATTAAAGACATTAAACAAACTTCTAAACCCAGATTCTGGATGGGCCATACCTGGCCCACTGTGAAAACAAACTGACCCCACAACAACATAACGACCCACTACCACCTGCACACGTTTACTTAAAAATGACAAGACACACTCAACTACAAACGAAAGGAAAAGAAATGGCCGCGTGGGAGATTTTGTCGAGGATGGTGTGAAGACGCGTTGAACGTTTGTGTTGGTCTAAATATATAGGTTTTTTTTTTGTTTTAACTGACATGAATTTGAGAGTGACAAAAGGCAATTGCTTGGATATATATCTATATAGTATGACTGTATGAGTGCAACTGAAAGTGCTGGGATTGGATGTATTCAAAGTCCCACTTAAAGTGACATCGTTTTCTTTGCCTCCCACTCTTTCTTTTGCTATACATGTGTCAATAAATGGATCCACAAGTGAAAAAAGTTGTGCCCCTCTCGCCAAACCTGAAATGACCCTTTTTCTGTGCTAGCAATTAGCACCAAGAAACACAATTGTATTATTGCGTTCCGTGCGTGTTGACAACATACACCATTCTTCTATGGATTTATTCATTCCTTGAGTGGGACTTTTTTTTTTAATTTTTTTTGAGGGCACGCCGCCACGAAGTTGGAATTTTACTTAATTCATATAGAAAAGACTATTTATATAAGTTCGGAGTTTATATGACAAACAAAGATAGATACACAAAGTGTCCCTACTTTGAAAAGATTTTTTGTCGTAACAAAAAAAAAAAAAAGTGTAAATGGAGAGGGATACCACACCCGCATAAGTTGTTTGTTCTGCTCTTTACAATGATGCAACTTTGGAACCTGAACCATTCTTTGTTCGGTTTTTGAATCTGACTTTATTTTAATAATATCTTATCTTTTAGCATAAACAGGACTCTTGTTATAACTTATAGCAAGTTCATAAAACTCTGGAAACATTAACATTTAAGTTATATAATAGTTTTCTTTCCCTACTCGCATTGCTCTTCTTCCATCTACATCAGTCTGTTAAGGTTGCTATCAGGGTACTTATTTTGACGGCCGAATCGTTGACGAAAGTCGGCAGAATTGTTTTGGGCCTATTACTGAATATTAGCCTGATCTATACCTTCAATACCTAAAATGCAAATGTATGGCCATACATATCTTATCAATCCACAATCATGGGGCAGTATTTTTTCCAAAATTGACATGACTTTTAGGCAATGCGGCTGCAAGGACTTTCAGAACATAGAACTGGATTGTCAAACAGTTCACACCTGATCAATAAATTAACAAAAACAAAGAGGCATGAACAGCTTTTGTTTCACACGTTAATGCTTTTGCAATTAGAGTAAAACTGAAACCCTTGTTTCTTTTTAGCGAGTTGGTTTGATGTACTGCATTGGATAGCTTACATTTATATGCTGACACTACTTTTATACAAAAAATGATACATGAAAGATAAAATCGATACAGATTTAATATTTATTTTGTACATTGTATTGTTGGGAGTGAAACCTGCACCCCTCTTTCTAAATTTTCTTATGACATGATCTCCAGCGCCTCTCTTGTTTGTCCCAGTACATTGAACACTGTTGCTGCAATATGAGATGGTGTAAGACCAGCTTCAGCCAGTTGGTGAGCAGGCGATCCATGGTCAATGTACCTATCAGGCAGTACCAAAGGTCTCCACTGCAAATGTATTAATTATTAGGGGGGCACAAAGAGAATTATCAGAAGCTAAGTTCATTAGTAATGCCATAGAAAAAACATAATTTGGTGTTTCAATCCAATTTCAACTATGGCGCTAGAGTTCTACAACAATGTTTAGATTCATACCTTCAGTTTTCCATCAAGAAGGCCATCAAGGGCCAGGAACTGAGCAACATGAGACCCAAATCCCCCAATTGATCCTTCTTCAACTGTAATTAAGAACTCGTGTGATTTTGCTAGGCTGCGAATAAGGGCACGATCCAATGGCTTGCAAAAGCGTGCATCTGCAACTGTTAGCCTTAAGCCATGGGATTCCACTAAAGATGCTGCAACCAAACAGCTCTGAACTGCTGTTCCATAGCCCAAGAGTGCCACTCTTTCCCCCTCCATCAGTATCCTGCCCTTTCCAACCTGTAAGAAAATGGTCAGCCATTTCCAATTTTTTCAGATGTGCATTGAAATATTTCTTCACCACTGAGAAAGCAGAAACTCAGTTGAAAGTTACCTCAAGAGGAATGCCTTTGTTCCCTGGCGGTAGCTGAACACCAAACCCATTCCCTCTCGGGTATCGGAAACAACTCGGCCGATCATCTATTGCAGCAGAAGTGGCAACCATGTGAAAGAGCTCTGCCTCATCGGAAGGAGCCATGACCACCATGTTGGGGAGGCAGGCCATAAATGTGACATCAAAAGACCCACAGTGTGTGGGACCATCTGCTCCAACAAGCCCAGCTCTGTCCATTGCAAATCTCACTGGCAACTTCTGCAGATCCACATCATGTACTACCTGTGTATGAATCCACAGCATAAAGTTTTTAGAAGCTGATCATAAGTTTGACATAACATAACAAGTTAGTACTACTATCACCAATATCATTATATCAAGTTCTCAACAGGACAATGATAAGAAAAAGTCAAAGAAGTGATGTGGCTTGCCTGGTCATAAGCCCTCTGCATGAAAGATGAGTAAATTGCACAGAAAGGTTTAAGGCCTTCACAGGCCAGACCTGCAGCAAAAGTAACGGCATGCTGTTCTGCTATCCCAACATCAAAGCATCTTGTTGGGAAACGGCGAAGGAAGAGATTCAGGCCTGTTCCGCCTCCCATTGCAGCATGGATTGCAACAACATCTTTGTCTGCTTCTGCTTCTGCAATCAGAGCTTCCGCAAAGTATGTTGTGTAAGACTGTGTAGGAGCCTTGGCTTTAAATTGCTTCCCAGTTGCTGGATCAAATTTGGTCACTCCTGCAAAAGCAGAACCAAGAATATCTATTTGCTAAGCAAGCAAACTCACTCTTATGTTACTATATAGATGAAAAGTCTTTTATAAAGCATTTACAGGAGGTCACTTTTACTTTGCATAGAATTTGAAATAAACTTTTTATATCGTTTTTTTCTTTTTTGGTTTTCCAAGTCTTTTCCTATCGAGTAAGAACCACAAGTGACACTTTGTGCACTCAAATGCTAAGAAAATCCCCAGAAAAACAATGCCAAAAAAATAAAATCAAAAGATATCAGGTTCGATGTAAATACCCAGATCCTCAACCAACTCCCTAGTTCATAATTAAAAAAATAATAGTGAATTTTCAGTTCTGTATTTACCATGATACTTGTCTGCTGCTTTCTCTGCATATGGGTATCCCCTGCCTTTCTCAGTGACAACATGGATCAGAACCGGACCTGTTGATCTAGTACTTTTAACCTCTTTGAGAATGGCAACAACATCATCTATGTTGTGACCATCAACAGGACCTATATAATATAATCCAAGCTCTTCAAATAGCGTTGATCCAGTACCACTGATCATCCCACGAGCATATTCATCAACTTTAGCAGCAAGTTCATGCATGGGACCGCCAATTTGTTTTGTAACTCCCTGCAACAATCTCAGTCAACATAAAAGTAATCCCAGTTTCAATCAGATATTATGATTGAAAGTGCTTTCTTTGTTATTGCTCATGTTTCTTGCTATGTACCTTGGCAACCTCTCTTAATTCTCTGAGAGGCCTGTTAGATTGCAACCTACTGAGAGCACTGCTCAAAGCTCCTACAGGTGGTATGGGTCCATCCAGAGTAGCAGTAGGTAAAGAAACCTGTTTATTGTCATTAAGAATGACAATCATGTCAGAATCAAGGTACCCGGCATTATTCATGGCTTCATAAGCTTGCCCAGCTGTCATGGCACCATCACCTATAACAGCAACAACATTATTCTTTCTTCCCTTTAGATCCCTCCCTACAGCCATTCCTGTTCGCCCAATAACATACCAGAAGTTAAAACCAAGAAGAGACCAAACTTTATGCTCTATCAATTGCAATTGAGATTGAGAGATCAGCAAGCCAATCACAGTCAATTGGTTTGAAATCTTAAGGAAAAGGTGGGTTAATTTTATGAATGAAGTTAGCACGTCATATCGTGAAGAAGCTTCATGATATCAGTTTATGAGGTATGTAAAACATTCAGCATCCCATAAATAACCATAAAATAAAACATTAAAAGAAGCCACTTCTGCAAATGCAATTGCTAAAAGAGTTTTCTGGAACTTTATAATTGTTCTAATTTTAGTATAATTGTATCATGGTTCTAATTTTAGTATTTTTGAATTGAACTTAATGCATTCTAAAACTGAATTGGAGCAGAACAAAAAATTACCAAGTCCTGCAGAGATGGTGGTAGAACTGTGACCCGTGCCAAAGCAATCAAATTCACTCTCCGAGCGCTTTGTGAACCCTGCTAACCCATTTGTCTGCCTTATAGTGTGCATCTTATCTCTTCTTCCAGTCAGGATCTTGTGTGGGTAAGACTGCAAATAAGTAAAAGGTACAATAAAATTGAGAGCAATTCTCCTATTGATATTTTGTGTTTTTGCTAGGCTAAACAAGTTTGCTCAACGAAAGCTACGACAAAGGAGAACCTAAGGAAGGTGAGGTTGGAACCTGGTGACCAACATCCCATAATATCTTATCTTGAGGGGCGTTAAAGACATAATGGAGAGCCACGGTGAGCTCGACAACACCAAGACTCGAGCCTAGGTGACCTCCAGTTTTAGAAACATTAAAGATGACATCAGACCGCAGTTCATCCGCGAGTTGTTTCAGCTCCTACATCAAGGATTTGTATGGAGATTTACATACGTTTTATACATATAATGAATTTCTACTAGCCACATGCTTGCGGTTTTGTACCTTAATTGATAGATTTTTCATGTGAATTGGATAGTTTATGGTGTCCAATAGAGGAGTTGGTGGTCTCTGTGAATGATACTCCTCCCTCTCTGATAGTGATGCACAAACCCCACCTGGCCTTTTCCTGACATGTACCTAATCAGAACAAAACAACCATTTCCTTATGTGTGTGTTGTTTGCAATTTGCAAACTTGAAAATAACTGAAATTTAAAATCAAACAAAAGAAACGAATAAGACCCAGTTTTCCTAACTCAGTTCAGCAACACGGGTGTTCTTTCATACATGTAATGAGCGTATTTACTCTGACACATAATTTCACACCTGATTGAGCTTGTGCTGAGATGGGCATAGCAGATCCGTTCCCAATGTAAAGAGAGATGAGAATGAAGCGGATTTTTGGGAACCGGAAGCTGTTGCCCGGTTCACATGGGCAGGAAATGAAAATGCAGAGAGAGCCGCCATTGCACCTATAACAAGCTCAAGAAGCTCAAAGTATGAAGACCCAGAAAAGAAAATAAGCTACATATCACTTTATGACACAGATAGAGTGGGAAAAAAACAGTAATGATAGTGCTAGATAGTGGCGGTGGAGTCGAATAAAAATAAGGGGGATGAACTGAAAGCGTGTGTGGCTGACAGTGAGTGGGAAGCACAGAGAGTCCCCAAAGACCAAATTGGAGCCTAAACTCCCAAGTTCATATTTATACTCTTACCACCACCAACGTCGCAGGACCAACATGGTAGGCCAATTCCCATTGGGCCACGTCATCCGAAATCACAAACGGATGGATAGATCTAGATATAGATAGATATAAAATGATAATATACATTTACTTTTTATTGGGGAGAGAGGTGTGTTATTTTGATTAGATATGAATAGTGGTAGTTTTATGACCGACCTAGTAAGGGACCGGGACCGGGACCATTCAACGTGGGGTTCGTGGGTTGGCGTGCTTCTCTTTTCTACTTCATGACGATGGTTCCATTTAAATTTTGGTGTAACTTTGCGTGGCACACAAATATTTTATAAAATTATTGTTATAGGGTTTAATATTAATTAGTTTTTGTGAAAAGAAAAAAAAAATATTAGCTACTAAATCTTATCGTTTTATGGGATGTTTGTATAGACCGTATGTTACGCGCAATGTAGTTATTATTAGGCAGATGGGACCTATTAATATTATTTATCGTTAATCTTTGTTATTTTTAGATAGGTCATGTTGCTGGGTAGTCTTTGTTATTCGTAAATTTTTTATATCTATTTCTTTTATGTTGTGTTTGGATAAGAGTCTATTTTATTAATAGCAAGCTATGTTTATATCTTTTATATTGTTATTTGGGTAGGATTAGGTATATCTCTTTTAAGAGTTTTGTTGACATCAAGTTGGGTTGTTGAGTCGTGAGTAAGATGAAAGTCCAATTTCATATGAGACTCTATTTTCTATTTTATTCGTTCTTTTAAATACTGCTTTGTTATTGAATAAAAGGGAAGAGTCAAAAAAATTATCAAACCTTGAGTTTGTAAAAGTTGAGAGTACCTCTAATTGCTTATAGAATGTCTAGGATTCCTCAAAAATCCTAACAAATTCATCTCACGTTACTTACGCACGTAACAAAGTGGTATCAGAGCCAAGCTCTCATAACCCATAGCCATAAGTTCAGGTTATGGAGGATCGTCTATATCAACGTGTTGACGATATTCTGCAAAATTTTATAAAAAAATTGGATGAGTTATTTGCTAGATTTGAGAGTAGTTTTGCTGAATATGAAAATGAAGTCCAGCGCTACGAACAGCCACAAACGGTGCTAGCACCATTTTCTGTGCTTGACCATAGCCACCACCATGTCAAGCCACATGAACCTCTTCACCAAAATTATAAAGAAGTGATTGAAGATGGTGACCACCACAATCACATGCTTACCAATAAAGAGGAAACTGCAAAGGATGGAGAAGCCAAAGAAAAGAACCAGATGCAGAAGTTATACTATACGGCATTACCATCAACAACGAAGTGAAAATCTACGACGTTGTGTGGCCATGAAGGAGTGCCATCGTGCATAACCACCCGATAGCCTCACCATTTTACGTGCCAATGAATGTACAAAAAGGTTTGTTCAGTCATCACGTTACATTGGCAATTGATAAATCACCTGAAGAACGACCACAACGGAAGCATTTGAAAGCTACATCTCATATGAGGAGAAATAATTTTTTTTAAACCTTGAGGACAAGGTCCATTTCAAGGCGGGTGGAGTGTTACGTGCAATGTAGTTATTATTGGGTAGATGAGATCTATTAGTATTATTTATCGTTAATCTTTGTTATTTTTAGATAGGTCACGTTTCTGGGTAGTCTTTGTTATTCGTGAGCTATCTTATTGATAGCAAGCTATGTTTATCTCTTTTATATTGTTATTTGGGTAGGATTAGGTTTATTTCTTTTAAGAGTTTTTGACATCAAGTTAGGTTATTGAGTCGTGAGTCAATTTCATATGGGACTCTATTTTTTATTGTATTCGTTCTTTTAAATACTGCTTTGTTATTGAATAAAAAGGAAGAGTCAAGAAAATAATCAAACCTTGAGTTTGTAAGAGTTGAGAACACCTCTAATTGCTCATAGGAAGTCTAGGATTCCTCGAAAATTCTAACAAATTTATTTTTCTTTTTAAGTTCTCGTCCCACGTTACGTACGCACGTAACACTGTATAGTAATTAGTAGTATATAATATTACTCTTAAATTTAACTGTATTATGATATATCTTCAATTTTGTAACAGTAACAAAGAGGATCTTATGCTTGGATTAGGACTAGGATGCAATTTGATTTCAAATTTCTCAAGAGGTTATAGAGGGCAATTATGAGTATATCACCTCCAAGTTTAGAATGGGATCTTAGAATCTTTTGTTCAATTACTCGAGGGAAGGGGACTTGTCTTCTGCAAATTTATTTATAGAGAAATACTATTCAGCATTCTCAAGTAGTATTGTTCTAGTATTTTTTTTGTTTTTTCATTTTTTGTTTTTGTTTTTCTTTTCTTCTAAAAATAAAACAAAAAGTGAATATGAATATACCACGTAGACTATAATGCTATGAAATGTTAATTGAAAATGCTAAATAGCATTTTTCCTATTCATATATTAGGTATGGCCGGCTTAAAGGCTAGGCAATTAAGGTGGTTGTCTAAGGCCCCTAAAAAAATATGATGTCTCTGTAAAAAGATAAAATATATTAAACAATAGTATTAAAAAGCCCCTTAAGAAATAAAGACCCCCTAAAAATAGAAAAATGATCTTTTTAATTTCAAAAGAAATAGAGAGTATCCGGTTAATGAAAATTGAGTGGCAAGAGTGTAATAAAAAAATTATTACACTTTTGCCACTCAATTTCATAAGGTCCCCAACATATAGAAAATTTTTAATTAATGATAAAAACATCAATAATTACCTCATAAAGTCAAACTTTAATATGTCTTTTGCTACTTTGCTTTTCAAGAAATGCAAATAAAGAAAGACAAACAACAATTTATAGTGCAAATTATATATCTATTATAAAATAAATATTTAATATATTAAAAACAAAAACAAAAACCTCACTTAAATTTTTCATCTTAAGCTTAAAATTTACTAAGCTGACCCTAACATTGGGTTCTGATTGAGGTTAGATTCAAAGTTCTGCATTATTTTGTATATTGAAATTTGAAAAGTCCCGGTGGAGAAACCATTTTCCAAAAAAAAAAAATAAAGATTGATTTTAAGAATTCATCAATACTGTTAGAGTATATTTGATTATCCTATGTTTAGGAATTTGATGAAAATTTGGTTAGATTACATTACCCTAAATAAAGGGATTTGCTTATATTACATTACCATAAATAAGGGTACTTGATTAGAGTTAAATAAATTCAACTTATTTGTAACTCTATAAATAGAGCATTTTGTAGACAATCATATAATCAATACAATCATATAATCAATGAATAAGAGCAAAATGTAGTTCTTAAGGCTTTAATCTATGAATGTAGGCCATATGCCAAACCATGTCTTTATGCTTTCATCTTTTCTATTCATTATGAAATTCTATATGGTATCAAAGCAAGGTATATTTATAGAGCTTACAAATGATTTGAATTTATTCAAATCTAATCAAATCCCTTTATTATGGGTAATATAATGTAATCGAATCCCTTTATTCTAGGTTAATGTAATCTAATCAAATTCTTAAAGATAAATGTTTTTTTGCATTTTGGCGTCCATCTCGCGTATATCTCCGTTGAGTTAACATGATCCATTCATCCTTAATTAAAAAAGAAAATAACATTAATGATAGATTGAGCATGCCAACTCAATGAAAATATATGTGAGATGAACGTTGGAATGCAAAAAACACATTTCTCAACCCCTAAATATAGGGTAATCAAATATACTTTAGCAAATACTACACAAGGCTTGGAGAGTAAATTACTTTTATTGATTGATGCAATGGTAGCTATACTTCAAATATATATATATATGTTGGTGGGTATATCAAAAATAAAAAGAAACAAACAAAAATCACTTAAACACAAGTTTGTCATAGGTTTGGCAAAAGAGTCTCTTAAGAAAATAATTCAATCTTATTCAAAATCAATGATCCGAATCAAATAAATGAATATATGATAGTAAATATTCTCTTACTGAAACTCGCACTTAGGGTTGTCAATAAATAAAGTTACTTGTGAGCTCGCTCGGGCTCGACTTAGTTAAGCTTGACTCGATTATTAAGTGAGTCATTCGTGAATACAAAATTAGGCTCGATTATTAAATGATTCATACTCTTATAAAATTCAGCTCAATTAGCGTTTGTGAACAAGCTCGTATTACGCTCGACTCATATATATTTATTAATATTTACATATATTAATAAAAATAACTTATATAATATTTATTAAGTAACAATAGTCAATATATATTAAATAATAATAATTAATTGATTATATGTAGAAATGTATATAATACATGTCTACTCTTTTTGAAAAGCTTCCTCAAACACTTGTTACACTTCCATAATTCCATTCATGTCCACTTAATTCCATCACTCGTCCACCACTCTTCCCGATACATTCCATCATCTTCTTACTAGTTTACAATTTCCCAAGTCACACTAGATTCTACCACATGTCTACTAAACACGAGATGATGCCACTTGTTCTTCATACATTCAAACCCTATTTTGAAACTCAAGTGCACTTCAATTTTCATTTCTTCTTTTTCTACACCATTCAGCTACTTTCTTCTTCTTCTTCTGCGTCAACCGGATAATACAAAATCTTCTCAGCCCCTCTCTCCTCCTTGTTTTTACTCCTTTGCCTATTAGGGGAGGGGGTATACATATATATATTTTGGTTTACTGGAAAATTCAAGAACTTCAATTTATTATGGCTTTCACGGAAATCCGCTATGGAGGATAGATAACGAGGATAGATGTCGCAAGTATTGTGTTATTCATTTCAACTGTTTTTTTTTTCATAAGATCAACAAAAAAACATACTTGAGCAAAGTTGGGTGCTCGATAAAGCACTCGGCTCTGCTAATTGGCGAGCTCAAGCTCAAGCTCGCACAAAGTCTTCTCCTTGATGAGTCAAACTTAGCTTTTAATACTTCTCATGAGCTCATGTATAAACTAAACGAGCCGAGCTTGCACATGCACTACTCACCCGAGTTCAGCTCGTTCACGGCCCTACTTGCACTTCAAAATTATGAAAATAAAATAATTTTTTAATAGATGATACTGTTTACGAGTCTTTTGTGCATATATCTTCTATACACCTCTTATCTATTAAAATAAAAGTATTAATAATAATGTATACAAAAATGTACAAATGATTCTTTCTTTCACAAAAAAAAAAAAAGAGTACAAATGACATCATTAATATTTTAGTTATCTACAATAACGTACCCAAAGAAACATATCATATAAATTATACAATGTGACAGACAGTCCTTTAAGTAAAAATTATTAGTCAGACCATACTTTTCCCCTTAGTTTTACATAAATTTTATGAACAGTGTAGCAGCCTAATGAGAAAAAATAACCTTGCAATTTGCCTAGGCAATGGCATCCTAAGAATTCAATTCATGTGTGGACTTTGTGATGCCGGCCAGTTAGGTCTCTCTCACTCAATGTCATTAAAAGATTAAAATTAATGACATTGAGAGAGAAAGGAAGGGAGAGAATATTTACTGCAGTAAAAGCATCATCAACAATTATTATACCGATTCAGGCATTCAGCACAAGTTAATTCATAAACCGTCTACAACAAGAGTAGATGAGAAAACATAGATTTATGAAATGAGGGGGCCTCTCACTTCATTTTGGCTTCCTTAAACAGAACATGACGATTCACCCGAGGGTCGTATTTCCGAAACTCCAGCTTCTCAGTTACCCTAGTAGGTTTCCTCTTGACGTAGAAGAACCCAGTCCCAGCAGTCGAGACAAGTCGGATGAAAATAGAAGCAGCCTTCTTCTTCTTGTCACCCATTCCTTATCATCCACAAAAAGAGAAAGCCAATGAATTTAATATCAGAGAAGATATGTTCCAGGATGAAGAAAGGGGGTTCAGAAATAAGTAATTATTAGATGCATATTACTGTTTCACCATACATGGTTTTGAAGTGCAAACTACTGTGTCTTTTGATTGGACTGTAGTACAGATGACTTCCCACTAAACTTAATGGAAGCAATTACATTCAATGGGCTGATCATTTCAGGTTTTTTCTAAAAGTCAAAGGAAAAGGCAGTCATTTAAATGTTGGACTGCCTTCTTCTTACTCCAATGCTATTACTGTTTGGGAACAAGAAGATGCTCAAATTATGACTTGGATATGTAATAATATGAATAAACAGCTAGCTTTCAATTTTATTTTTGATGCAACTGCGAAGAAAATTAGGGATCGTGCTACTGAGTTATATTCTGGTGTTAATAATGTTACCAGAATCTTATCAAAAAATATAATATAACCAGAATCTATCAAACTTCTAGAGAGTATTTCTCTCTACAACAGGATGATAAAAGTTTAGAGAGGAAACTTAGTCCATCATTATCAAAATCTGTAACTTTTTTTTATAAGCATCGCCCCATTACTACAAACATTAGACAAATGGAAGGTTTCTTTCTGGTCTCCATCCTGAATATGAAGCTGTCCGGTCCCAAATTTTAGGTAGCTCTGAGCTTCCTTTGTTATTAGAAGTTTTGTCTCGCCTCAAAGCTCCAAAATATCTGACAATAGTTCTTCTACAGAACAGGCTGCTCTTGTTGCCTCATCTGGACATGCTGGCAGTCGTAGTAATCGTGGTGGAAGGGGTGGTAGGTGGAAGGGGTGGTAGAGGCCGTGGAAGAGATTCAAAAGGATAGCGTGGTCGGCGTTCCAGACAATGTACTCATTGTGGCATCCATGGACATACAATTGATTATTGCTGGGACTTATATGGTAAATCTATTGCCAATCAAGTGCGCCATCTACTGATCAATCAAACCAACAAGCCTCATCAATTTCTAGTGGACATGATCCTATTGTCTTGACAAAGAAGGATATTACAAATTATTTCGTCAACACCAAAATCAACCATCATCCTCCACTGCTTATATTGCAAAAACGGGTAATGCATCCTTTTCAAATTCCTGGATCATAGATCCTGGTGCTACTGATCAAATGACAGGTAATTCCAATATCTTCTCTTCTTGGAATCAATCCTCCCAGAAAATTGTTACGCTTGCTAATGGTTCTTCTCAATCTGTCTTAGGTAAAGAAACAACAAATGTTCTACTTGATGTTTCCCTCTCTTCAGTTTTATTTGTTCCAAAATTTTCAAGTGGTTTTAGTCAGCAAATTCACAAAGCTCTTAGATTGTCCTACTACATTTTTTGCTCACTACTGACTCTTTCAGGATCAAAAGACAAGGAAAATGATTGGTGGAGGTCGTGAATAATCGCACATTCCCAGCACCTTATTCAATAAAACCCAAGTGACCAGTCGAATACATTGTCAGTAGATAGTCATCTGGAGGTCTCAGACGGAATGCTGACATACAAAACAACTAACCATAAGTCAGCAAACCAGTACGAAAGGCCACTGATGAAGCGAACCTAGATTCAGTATTATGTTGTAATTAATTTACTGAAAATGGGTAAGAAGCTTCTTCCTGAGAAAGAGGGTCAATCTCTCACTCTAAACATAAGTTTAATAACTGAGGAGGAAAGAGAAAATATCATCAAAACAAGAAACAAAGACATGCCCTGAAAGCTAAAGATCCCTAGAGGACGCCAAAGCCGTATGCATATAAAAAACCTGGGTAAGTCACACACATAGGAACATATCCAAACACAGCTCTTTGCACCAACAAGATTCAGCTGATGATCATGGTGACCCAAGAACAAGAAGAGCACTTTGCTCCAACGGCCTAAAACCCATTCCACCATAATCTACTGTCACTTAAGCATAGATGGCTACTCAAAAGGCTTCGCAAGACAAACGTAGAAAGCAAGCTCTTCCATGCGGCACGTGAACCCATGAATCAAAATGAATGGGTCGCAATAAGAACGCCATTTGAGGCGAAACTTTTAAGAGGCATTTCCTATTGTGAAGAGCCTAGACCCTGCACACGACATGGGGCACAGCTAAACGGGGGATTCACCGATCCGAATTAGGCCTTTGCTCCCCATGTGATGACGACGACAACATCATCCCAAGATTTGGCACGAGAATCCGTGGGGGCTTCCACCTGTTCGACAAAATGCCCGAACCAACTAATCCTATATATCCATGCAATCACTTTCACACGCTCAAAGGCACTAGCGATTAACCACTAGAAGAAAAGAAACATTCCCTTGAAGTTGCTTGTGAATTGAATATTAATTAAATGAATAAAGTGAATATGGAATGAATAAAGAGATTAAATCAAGGGGAAAAAAAAAAAAACGAGAAATTTAAAGAGAATGGTTTGGAAAAAAGAAAGAAATGGAAGAACAAAAGACACTTTCGAATCCCAGATAAAAGGTTTTCTTCGATAACAATTTTTCAACTACCAAGTAGCTTCATCATTTCATCCAAAGAACATGACAATAACGAAAAAAAAAAATAGCCAAAAAATAGAATGGACAAAATGTAAAAGACATACCGTTAAATCTTTGCAAAAACCTCGCTTTCAAAAACCCTAGTGAAAAGAAGAGGGCTTTGTAGACTTAAATACTCCCACCCAAGGAAAATAATAATAATAATAATAATAATCACAGAAAGACAAAAGTAACCTCAAGTTTAGATTTAATTACCAGCAGCGCGACTTATCTCTCGGGCGCACGTTAGCACAGTGTACCTTCTCCCATAGAAGACACACACAGCTCTCTCATTCTAGAGCTAACACATTTGCTTCCTCAGCTGAGCCTGAGAAAAAACTCATTCAGGTCAGAGTAAAAGGTAAAAAAAATTTCTTTTCTTTTCATTTTCCTGCGGGATTTTCTCTTCTTTTCTTTTTTCTTGGGAACCAAACAGAATGCGAGTGGTTTTTTTTTCTCAAGAGTTTTCGTCTCTTTTTTTTTTTTGCGCGTGGCGTACGTAGAGATTGATCGGAAGAGGATATGGCAAGCGCAGTGGATGCGGCAGGAGAACCGATCCCTACGTCGGCGGTGCTGACGGCGTCGTCGAAGCACATAGGGCTGAGGTGCCAAGCGGAGAACGTGGCCTTCCTCAAGTGCAAGAAGAAGGACCCTAACCCCGAGAAGTGCCTCGACAAAGGCCAGCAAGTCACTCGCTGCGTCCTTGGCCTGTAAAATCAACCTCTCTATCTTCTCTTCTTTTTGTTATTTGATTTGATTTGGTTCCCTGATTTATCGTACTTTGATTTGTTTGGATGCTGAGAAAATGTTAAAGAAGATAGGAAATTTGAGTGACGAGTGTTGGATTTTTCTTGATTTGAGACTACAGCAGGAAACAAATTTTTTTTAAAAAAAAAAACGCGTTAAATGAAAAAATATAAACTAAAAGATCGGATATTTGTGAAGTTTCAGATTTGTTAATTTGTTTTACTTTCTTCGGAATTCTTGGCAATTAAGTGGAGATAGGGTTTTTGTCCGAAATTACATTCTTAATTGAAAAATTAAGTTGAAAGTTTTGTTCTAATTGCTTTGTTCCTTTCGAATAGAGGTTCTTTGGTCTATATAATATGGCTACATTTCAATGCAAGGCGATGTAGTTATGTTGGCTAAGACATTCATTGTTCTTCTGTTTATTGCATTTGGACTTTTCAGTTATAGTATCGTAGTTAACTCTTAAATATTCATCAAATTGTTTTAACTAAGTTTTCAATTAATGCAGCTTTGATTTTGAGCTAAATAAATGTAAATCCACACTATATTGGTTGAGGCAATGCCCTATGCTCGTCCCCATATGTCTTCTTATTAGTTTGGGTTGCTTCTCCTTCCTACTAAAGTGTCGACACAGTTTATTCGGATTTCAAAAGTATGAGCAAGATTGTGTGATTTTACAACTTACATTGGACTTTGTTTCTTTCTATGGTTCACTTTGGTATCAGCATTACTTGGTTAAATAAACAGTTAGATAAATCTTGACAAAATTTGAAACTATTCTATTCTGCATTTGGTAGAGTTTCATTCATGGCAAAGAAACCTTGAATCAAGTGATGGTAAAACACTTTTTGAAATAAAGAAATTTTTCTTTTCTTCGTCAAAGATGGTTTCGACTTCTGTCAATGTTGTTAAAAGTTCGAATTCATTTTTAAACAGCTTCACCCATTCTTGGGTTCTTTTCCTAATACATTTTGTCTTTGCTCCTTTTATATTTAATGAAACTACGTTCAGTTTCCAAAAATATTTTTACTACCAGTTGCATTTCCTCAACTTTCTCCTGTGTTCTCTTACCTTTTTTCTCAAATTTTATGGGCTTTTCAAAATAAACGTATATTTTTTCAACTTTGTAATTAGAACTTCCATTTGAGTCTTCTAATTAGATCTTGAAAAATTGATTATATACTACACATATATTGGTTAGTTCATATAAGGACACTACATTGTGGTAGGTCCCTTCCAAAAGAGGGTTGTTTGGTCTTAAATTCTTCTATAGGGTCATGGGTTGTCATGATGACTTCTGTTTCCCTTGGAAGAGTGTTTGAAGGACTAAGGTTTCGTTGAGGGTGGTCTTTTTTGCGTGGTTGGCGGCATTAGGAAAGATCCTTACCATGGGCAATCCTTGGAAACGGTGCATCATTGTGGTTGATAAGTGTTTTATGTGCAAAAAGAATGAGGAATCTATAGACCATCTTCTTCTTCATTGTGAGGTTGCTTGCGCCATTTGAAATTTTTTTTCAATTTATTTGGGTTGTCTTAGGTTATGCCTAGACAAGTTGTCGGTTTGTATGCTTGTTGGTGGATTGCTGACAACACTTAGAGTGCTTTTGTGTGGAAGATAGTGACTTCATGTCTTTTGTGGTGTCTACCAAGAGAAATGAACGATAGGAGTTTTGAGGACCGCGAGAGGACTTTAGAAGAAATTAAGTCTTTATTTTTCAATACTTTATATCTTTGGACAGCTGCTTATGTTTCTCCTGTGGTGATTAGTTATTATGATTTTCTTATTCTTTTGTCCTTACTATCTAGATGGCTTCTCTTGTATACTTCTTGTGTAAATGAGGGGTGCCTTATGCTTTTAATGATATCTTGATTGCTTATAAAAATATAAAGACACTACATGTAGGAGAGGGGCAGGGTGGTTGAATCGTCGAGATAAAGAACACTTCTATTTGAATGTATACATTCTAACTAGAAAAGGTGTAGAAGATATTATTATGCCATTGGTTAAGTCCTACTATGATTCTTTGGCATTTGTTGCATGCAACCCATACTTCTTGGGAGAAGTCAACTATAGTGTCCTCCTAACTACATCTATGAAGAAGAAATAGAGTTGGTGAACAGATTCTATCATGGTTGTAAGTCAAAAATAACAGGTTTCTTCTTAATATGATTCAAATGATATGTCTATCTCTAGCCCAATTTGATTGGAATTAAGGCTTAGTTGAGTTAAGTTGACCTTAAATATCCTCAAGTTGCAAAAACATCTGTCTTATAGTTTCCTGCTGTGACATTTGATTGCAGATGATCCTCCTGTATAGACTTCACAAGATGAATTTCACCTGGGTTGATCTTCAAATCTTATTTTTTAACCTTTTCTTTTATTTATCTGTAATTTCTTATTCAACATTTAATCTTTCATCTTCAACCTTTTTCTTTTTACTACAAAGCCATATAAGCCATAACACTGAAGGCGGCTTTTTTTAGTTAGAAATCCGGATAACATATTTGCAATAGCTATGATGTGTAACATGAACTAAGGAGTGCAGTGTTATTAATAATATATATCAAGTAGAACTTGATCATGATACATGACTTGATTATGATCAGCCGCCCTGCTTTCTCTGTTTAAACATCTACTTTGTTCATCTGCTTAATTTATTCATTCTAGTCATCTGAATTCTTCATTTTTAAGTTGTAGCTATGACTACCACTTTACAATCATGTGCTCATGCCTTTTATTCAGCTAATGCCAGTGCTTGTTGTAGCTCATTGTTGGAAATCCTTGTAGCTTGAAATGCAATTATCCAATTGTCAGTAGTTATCAGGGAGCTCTCTCTATTAACCTTCTCTTTTCAAATAATTGAACTTCATTAAATTACGGGCCTGCAGGGTTCTGAATCTCATGTAGTGGAACTTACAGTCGAGCATTGTTTTCTTGGTTAGTTGTGTTCTAAACTTGAGAGAGAGAGTTTCACATTAGATTAGACATGCAGGCTATCTAAAAAGCTTATATAATTTTTTGATGATTAACCTTATGAAGTGTAATTTTCCCATATTAAATCAGGGAATCAGAGGAACACTGCACTATTTTTTCCTCAATGCCCTTGAGGGGCTGTCTTCTTCACTCACCCACCCCCTGGCCTTCCCCTCTTTCATAATAGTTTCTTTTGTATGCTGGACTAATACTTCCAATTTTTTTCCCATTTTTGTTTCTCATCCTTGTTCATTAGAACATGATATTGAACAAATCAACCTCTCCATTATGCCTCTTATGAGCCCAGTAGATATTCTTGTAGGTGATAATTTTATTGTCTTGTAACTAGTTTGTGTTTAGACATTCATTTTATGTACACTCTAATTCCCCGGTAAAAAATTACATAATTCACTGTTCAGGTTGCATAATTTCAAAATATATGTATGTCGTTTTTTTGGTTCTTTTACAATTTATGGAACCTCTCTATGTAGAATTCCATCAATACATTTGCATGGAACTTTGTTAGAGCTTTTGCTTGCTCGCATGCTTACAAATGCATGCACAGCAGTATGCTTATATGCATTGCTAATGTTGGGAACATTTGGCCCTGCAGGCTGAAAGATCTTCACCAGAGGTGCACAAAAGAGATGGATGCATATGTGGGATGCATGTATTACCACACAAATGAGTTTGATTTATGTCGCAAAGAGCAGCAAGCATTTGAGAAAGCCTGCCCTTTGGAATGAGACAAATAAACCTAATCTCGTGGCTACAATAATATAGACATTTTGCATTGAGCAAGTACTGTTGTTGCATACATTTTTAATGGAACTTGTTTGTCAACCATTTTGCATGTCGGTGTTCCGATTTTCCAAGCAGGACAATGTTGCCCTCTTTTCAAGCATAATTATTGATGACTATTCCTTCATCAAAATTGTAATGACAGATGCCTTTTCTTTTCCTGTATCTGGCCGGGAGGCATATTCCATTGTATTCTGCTTGTTGAGAATGGCTTACAATAACTGAAGCACCAAATCTACATGGACGTCATTGGGCAGCTTAATGCCCTACTGAAGAATCTGATATCATGCGAATCAACACAAGCACAAACTAACTAGCCACCAAAGCTACGCACATTTACAATATTAAGCATGTTGGATTATTATGCCATTTGTTAGGGTACACAACTATCTTTCGTTTCACGTCAACCATCTACAATAAAATGATGAGTATTCCATCTATTGCATGCCATAAAAGCTAAACATCTTTTGCTTTTTTTCCTTGGTTCTTTTTCCCTGATGATAGCTACAACCAACCAACATTTTGTTCTCTCATTGGTAGGGTAGCATGATTAATCTGACCTGAGGAACTTATAGGTAGCTCATTCGTTGGACTAGCAGAGAGGCAGCATCCTGTGATGGCCAGGAGTACATCGTAAAGCAATTTTTTGTAACCATTCATCATTCGGTCAATGATCCTCAGAATGATGATACAAAATTGAAGGACAGGCAATATTGGCACCAATGACAAATAAACATTGTAGTCAGCATAATATATACATGCAAACAGGCGGCTACACCATAATACATTTGAGGTAAACAAGTAAAGAATCCAATTAAAACATGTTTAGACCTAAAATCACAAGGGTCCGTGGTATTATACCACACCACAGAGATCTCAGGATGAAGGTATCGCCCTGTATGCATCAACTGGCAACCCCAAACCTAATTATTCCAACTAGCATTTCCATGTAACTATAAAGTGTAACATCACAACCAAATCAAATAATCATAAGGATGGGTGGCAGCACCAATACCACTTATATAGGGGATAAATTGTATATAGTTTACAAACATATTGTGCCAAAATAACTAAAAATAAAAACTACAGTTGGCAATTTGTACAACAATTTATACATTCCCACAAAGTTGCTAATGGTGGCTTGGTCGAGCAGGAAATGATTTTCAAGAACCAAACCAACCATATAAACGTTTTGATGCTCCTTCAAAAGTCAAAAGCTCATTTAATTGACAAACAAAAGGACTAAATCCGACAAAACACAACCATACAGCAACATAAGTCTAACACTGTTCATGCCCTTCCAAAATATAAAACATATTTTTCATCCAGCCAAATTAATGCTCAAAGTGCGCTCTGAACCAGAGAAGAGCAACATAGGACAACCATCAGCGAGGGCTGCACAGAAAAAATCAAAAGAAACGGTCACCTTTGAATTAACCAATGCAAAATAGATATACAAAAGTTCTCTCCAAAGCATTGATCTTTCATTGATATCATTCATGCTGATAGGACTCCAAAAGATCAATAGGTCGAATCATGTTTCTGAATCCAAAGTATTTAGACACTGAGGAATAGGCAAAACTTTATGGCCCTCAATTGCAAGCATAAGCCCCAATCTTTAGTACAATAAATTATTGAATTTATTCATAGATTAAATAACAAAGATATAGGTTACTGAATCAAACAGATAAAAGACCAGAGATGATGATGATAAGCTTAAAAAAGATGTTCACTAGATGGAACTAACATGTATTTCAATGACAACTCATAGAAAAATCAATCATGAATACAAACTGAAAAATGCTTCTACCTGTAGGATCGTGACCGAGATCTCAAAGGACTGCGATCATTACCCCTCGGACTCAGTGACCTGCTTGGTGCATAATTCCTCTCATCATGGGGACTCCGACCGTTTTCCCTAGTACTCAAGGACCTTCTATAGTCTCTCTCATCACGTGGAGAAGGAGATCGTGAAATTGACCTAGATCGCACTGGAGAAAGATAATCATCCCTAGCTCCACGGTCCCTGTCTCAATGGAAAAGAGATTATTTTAAAAATAAACAATAAAAGCTGATAAATCAGCACATGGAACAATAATAGTTAATAGATATATTAATACTGAACAAATCACACCAACTAGAAGCAACTCTATCTTTCACAACCAGAAACCAGTCTAATTCATATATCCATAAAGCTTTCAGCAGTCATTGAAACTAAAATTAAAACATTTGTTTTTTTTATTGCTAAGTATTAAAACATTTGGATTTAGATAGAAGAATTCACTTACATCCTCTTCAAAATCTAATTGATCAAAATATGACCATTACCTGCAAGGGTTTCTGAACAAAAATATGAAACTTGGATCCAAACAGTGAGAGCTAAGCTCTATAATGATGTACTGGATGATCAGCATCTGATAACTTCATAGCTCTCTTGGCCCCAACTTTCTAAAACCTCAAACTATCTTTTTCTTGGACAATGTCATCATATCTCTACCAGTAAAAACTTTGAATTGCTTCCCTTCTTTGAAGATGATTTCTTTCTTTGGCCAAATATATGCTCTATATTTCTTTATTAACTGGATGGTATATGCAAAACAAGATATCAAACTTAACAAATTTCTTATGAAAAAATTACTTGAACAGTTTAAAAAAGGAAAATATAGAGTACTCTTATGATTCGAATCATCTCTTGCACCAACTTTAGCTAGTCAAGTTCATTCAACAGTAGCAAGCCTCACAAACCAAAAGTCGGAGGAAAGGAAAGCCCATGCAAGTTGTAGGAAATAGCTTGAGAAGGTAAGGTTATAGATAAACTTATGGAGAGACTTTGATAGAAATGTAAGCAAGTTGCCCATCACTTTATGCTCTCTTTTCTTGTTAATCTTTTTTTAATCCAGAAGTCCTTAAAAGTCTCCCTTTTCACTTTAATATCTGCATAAACAAGGCCACCAGCAGATATTATTCATTGGAACACATGCTACATTACGTCTAAGAGATAACAACCTCTTTACATCAAAAAGTCACAACAAAGGAGGTCATCAAGGTTAAAGGATTGGATATTACTTTTAACTTTTCCAAGTTTTTGTTTTTTGCCAAGTACAAAAATTTTTCCCAGATACTAAGCAGTAAACCTGCAAGATTTTCTAAACCTCACAACAAAAGGAAAAGAAAAAAAAAAGAAAAAAAAGGAGGGAAAATAATTGCAATCCTCGGTCATAGAAGTTCTTATATAAACCCTATTGCAACTTCAATAGATAAGCCCTCACTGTTGTGAAGATATCACCAAGATACAAGAGAAAATTTACCATAATATACTAATGTCCAACTACAAACATAAAAAATGAATGTCAGAAATTCTTCATATAAAATGTAAATTTCTCCTTCAGAAGTATAACCAACCTTACAATTTCTCCAAGAAACAATAACAAAAGAAAACAAGAGACAATAATAATAGGTAACAATTTGCTTTTTTAGAATTCAAGTAAAGGCATACAGAATGCCAAATATGAAATAACATTAACTGTGTCTCATTATTGCTAGCAATGATTAAACTCAAGTACACTTGTTCTAACTCAAAGCTGTACATATTGATTTCCCACCTGTGCATAAGATAAAAATCAATATACTGAATTTACTCATCCATGAAAATTGATGTTCTGCAGATACTTATGACCCTATTTCTTATGAAATTATATCAGCATAATGAAATCAGATAAACATTTAGATTCTAATCATAGTACAACAAAGTAATAAATCTACATTAGTTCTCAAAGCATTAGAATCAGTTGTGCATTACACAGCCAATCCCGAGCACAAATAGCTCCCACAAATTTTGTGCATTACACAGCCAATACAAAGCATAAGGAAAGGATAAGAGTTGTGCCAAATAGACAACCAAAACAACACCATTGGTCAAATGTATGGCTTTGTTACACTGAGATTACTATCACATTGGCAATAATAAAACCATATTATTGAAATGCTATCATTCTCAATGTTCTGAACTTCTTGTTAAACTTTTATAGGTGTCTCATAATTTCTTGGCATATAGCAGAACAAAAGCATTTCTTCGTGAATCTATGCTGCCATTTATAAGAGTTAAAGACCCAATGTCTGCTGAAAAAAATGATTATAATTCATGGACTCCAAAGATTTTTGTCTAAACCCAAAAACATATGAAATGAACAATACAAGATTTTGCAGACACAAACATGTAAGATGTTGTGCATAGCTCATGGAACATAAACAATACAAAAGAACTATAACTGTAGTCCAACCATACATTGAAGTATCGAGAGAGGAAATGACAACAACAAAAACAACAATCCCTAATTATTAGTGAAGCTCTTCTAACAGTTAGAATCCAAACCTTGAGTCACGCCTAGCTGGTGTAGGTGACCTTGAGTAAGCTGTGAGAGAAATAAAAAAATAAATTAGGATAATTTAGCAGAAATTTAGAGGAAACAACATAATTTCATTTCAACAAGAAAAATACAAATTTACTTTTAGGAATTTGTACGAATAAATTAAAAACACAAAAGAAGGTTCAAACTGACAGCGGTATCGGCGTCTAGGGGACCTTGGTGGAGTTCTCCTTCTATTGCTTCCTCCATGTCGACTACTGTTTTTTTTCAGGGATAAGGAAAGAAGAAAAGAAAAACAGAATCAAGAAGTGATTGATCAAGTAAATATTTAATTCCAATTAAGGGAAGATTCCAAGAAAGAAAAGGTGTTACTGAAATTTTGTTATACCTTCCGCGGGAAGTTGTAGTTGTACGCATTTCTTGAGGCGTTTTTCTGTTCTCCTCAGCAAATACAATTCTAATCTCACGTCCACCAATAATTGTATGGTTCAGTTGTTGTTTTGCTTCAGCAGCATCTTCACCATAACGGTACTTGACAAATCCAAAGCCTCGTGGCTCCCTACATATATATATGCAAAAAGAACACAATTCAACATCGTGAGATTAACTTTCTCAGTAATGGAACCATAATATCAACAAATTTGCAAAGTGAATGAATCTCCATTTTCACAGAAGTATTTGCTTAATGAATTCTACTGTTTTTAGCACCAACACACACACAAACTAATCCATATCATTATCATAATCCATTCTTGAAGAAAACATGACTTGCACTGTATTTTATTCCAGGCTTGTAACCAATATCACCATCCATTCCTGAAGAAAACATGACTTCCAGTGTATTCTATTCTGGGCTTGTAACCAATATCTAAATATTAGACATGCTTTTTATTCTGGGCAATTAGTGTAAGTGTTACATAACAATACATAGATACAATGTGTGTACAAACAGAAACAACCCAGAGCTTAAGGCATAGTCTCAATTAATGCAAATCATAAAATCTACAAGAATAATATGAATGAGTAACTTTATTACCATCCAAAACATAAGGACAGCATCAGATACATTTCTAGCCTCATGAACTTACTCATTATAAGTAACTCGGTAGCTCCTATTAAGTTAGAATAAAAATACAGGCATAATCAATCTCCACCAATTAAATTTTCAACAAGATTTCCATAACACAGCTAAGCACTTAAATTATCAGTATCTAAGGGAGAAAATCACCAAGCAACCAGTCAAACACATGCGATACACATAACAAAATTAGAAAACCAATCGTGTTGAAATGTATAATACAGATTGCAAAACATACCCAGTATAGTAGTTCTTCGGTAGATACACATCCTTCACCGGGCCATACCGCTCGAAGGGGATCCTGAGATCTTCTGGCCTGCACACCATAGTTTAAAACCCTAAAAATTCCAATTCTTTTTAATAATTGAGCAGGTTTTTTATTATATTAAGGGGTTTAAACACAGAATAGGCTCAGCATAATTAGAGTAAACATTCAAAGAAAAATACATCAATAAAATTCAAAATTCAGACCAATTAACACAGTAACAATAATAATACAAAATTTTACTTCAAAAAAAAAAAAAGCTTGAAGAAGAGAAGAAGGAGAAGAGACCTAGCGTCAAGTGGGAGATTGCGGACGAGCAAGCCAGAAGGAGCAGGGGAGCGACGGTCTTTGAACGACCTGCCTTCGCGGTATCGATCGCGAGGCTCCTCGTCTTGCCGCTTGCGGCCGCGCGGGGGGGTTCGGCTCCGCCGGCGAGGGCTGCGGCTTCTGCTACGACTTCTGTACCTCGCCATTGCTGCAGAATCTCTTGCTTTTTCTAGCGATTTTGAACGTATTTGGAAACCCTAGGAGCAGAGAGAGCAACCAAAACCCTAACCCTATGCGTCTTTATGTGCGTTTCTGAAGTTTTGGAGGGAGACCGGAGAGGGATAAGGGTATGTGAAACTAGAGAGGGAAATGTATATATATTTAGCCCTGAGGGCCTGTAAAACCCTTGGGCTTTTGATTGGGCCCACTTTTTTCACTTAGAAGTTGCTTAGTCGGATTAACATTTCTATACTTCCTAAGCTTTCTTTTTTCTTTTTTTTCCTAAGCTTTTTTATTTCCTTATAAACTCACTATATTTAATGGTATTTCAAAAGCGATAAATATTAATGTAGCAAAATCTTAACTTATTTTTTTAAAAAAAAAAATAGTTAAATTTTAATAAAATTTACATAAAAAAATACCTTACAAATTTCAAGATGATTTCCATCCGTAAATTATCACTATATTGAGTTTTTAATAAGCAACTATATTGAGTATGTTTGTTAGCGAAATAATGTTATTCTTCAAACTGGTGTGAATCGCAGCCACATCACCCTATGATTTTAAAAAGAAAAATTTAAAATTCGTGCGTTAATTTTTTTCACTTGACTTACCCCCTCTTTCTAGCATTCGCATTAAGCTCAACAAAATAGTTAAAAAGTTATTTTGTTGAGTCATATAACAAAAAATTTTAAAAAAAAAAAAATCCTCTATATTCGACTCAGCAAAATATCTAATATTTTGTTGAACCACTACAGTGCTCAACAACTTTGCTAAGCACTATAATTTAACAAACTAATAAAAAACAATTTTTTCTCCTCTCTCTCTCACGCATCCTTCTTCTCTCTTCTTTCTTTTCTTTTCTTTTTTTTTTTTCCCTACGCCTTCTTCCTTTCTTCATCTCTACATCATCTATTGAAAATTTGAAACTTTAATGCTTCAATGTTATCTCTGCCGTGCATCATCTATTCAAACTTTAACTCATTTTTTAAATAAAAAAAAAGACCATTATGAAAAAAATAATAATAATAATTTAAAAAATATGACCATTAAAAAATGACAAATTTTAAAAAATATGATTGTTAGAAAATGATAAGGTTTCAAAAATATAATTGTTAGAGAAATAATAAAAAAAATAGATAATAAATATTTAAATAGAATAGTTAAAGTTATTAGTTAAAATGCTGAGCCGGATGTAGATTCTTTTAAAAAATTATTAGTTAAAATAGAAAAAGTAATGCTTTAGCTAAAATTTAACCAAACATTTATTAAGCCCAATATAAATACTCTGAGATCTTCCGCGTCAAAACTCCACTCTTGCTTTTACCCTATAAAATCTAGAACAACGTAAAATGGTGCGATTGCCTTAACATAGTCGGGTGAAGGCTATTTTATTAATAGAGCTGTTAGTTACAAGACTATCAATCTGATAAACATGAAACTACATGTAAGAAATACATTGACTATCAACAAGAATTTCAGTGGCGGAGGGAGGGTCGTCAAATGTTTCTCTTCAGCTCCCAAAAATTTCTCTTCTGAGTCCTACTCTTAGAAGAATTTTTATTTATGTCCCAGTTGTCCACCCACAGTAACTAATCAGGGTGCAAATTGGCCCACCACCGACCGTGATTATCTTTTGTTGTCACTGTTAAAAGGCGTTTCTGTAATTAGGTTACAAAAATTACAAGAGTTGAAGAATAGACCAAGGTTGAAGATGATGCAAGCCTTTGTTGTTGTTTTTTTTTCTTTTCTTTTTTTTCTTTCCAAAATGCACCGTCTAACTAAAGTGAGGCAGAGGCACGTTTAACTCTACGATTTTTTTTTTAATGAAAAAAAACTTTGTGCCTATTTTAACAAGGCATGAGTTTTCTTTTCCATTTTGTTTTCTAAATTTGTGCTTC
>FXXK01000703.1:60119-121770 GCA_900184695.1 Betula pendula
AAAACTTTAGATTAATATGCATGTCAAACAATATCAAACGTTCGATGCTTTTATCAAACGTTTAGTGAAAATCCTATGACAGTTGGATAATAGTGCATCAAACATTCGATACATTCAAAAATCTATCAATTTATAAACTAACATCTCAACTCTATAAATACCAACCCTAACCCCCCTCTGCACTGTTCACACTCGGTTTGGATTCACTAGAAACTTTTGTGTGTGTGAGAGAGAGTGTTTAAAGAAGAAGAAATATAATTTGGCTTGAAAAAGTATCCAACGTTTCTTGATTTGTTTCCTTGTTGTTTTTACTTACTGTTTTGTTGTCTAGTGGTTGTTATGTCTTAGTTTTTATATTGTGTAGTTTAAGATTGATCATTATGGAGTATTTGTTGACTTATGTAAGTTTTGATGCTTTGAGGTGGTTTAGAGGTTTGGTACCTCAAATCCTGTGTTCTTGTAATTTGAGACTCTTTATTTTCTCTTGCTAGAAGTTTAGAAGGCCTTAGGAAGAGTTATAAACCAAAAGAGACCGATATGTGGTCCAAAATGAGTTTTTGAACTTCATCAAAAGTTTGATATTTTTCATCAAACGTTTGATGTTCCACATCAAATGTTCGATGTGCTAGTATGGAACGTTTGACCCTCCTGGTCAAACGTTTGATGCTCGAACAGAATGACATTTTGGGTTATTAGAAGCTTAGGGCTTGTTTAATACAAGACATAAGACTAAGGTCCCGTTTGGTTTGCGAAATACACCCCCGGAATGGAATAACTATTCCATACCCGAAATGGAATGATTATTCCTATGGAATAGCCATTCTTTTATTTGGTAAGGGCTTATTCAAAGGAATAGTTATTCAGTTATAATACTTATTCCCTTACGAAGATGAATACCTATTTCTCTAAAAAATTAGAGGAATAGCTATTCCTTCATGAATAGACAATATTTTTCCAAAAAAACCACTTTTTTTTTTTCTTTCAAACTAATAAAAAAAAAGAAAAAAAAAAAAAGAGTAAAAAATGTAGAGCAGTGGCCGGCCACCCCAATGGGTGGCTGGCCACCCACAGGACAAGCCAGGGGTGGCTGCACCACCCCCGGAACACCTCGTGGTGGACCTACGAGGCACTCCGGGAGTGGTGAGACCACCACCAGTGCCATCGAGGGTGGCCTTGGCCACCCCCGATAAGCATCAAGGGTGGCCTGGCCACCCTCAATTCGCTTCGGGGGTGGCAGCAACCACCCCTGAGCCCCTCGGGGGTGGTCACACCACCCCCAGAGTGNGAAACTTTAGATTAATATGCATGTCAAACAATATCAAACGTTTGATGCTTTTATCAAACGTTTAGTGGAAACCCTAAGACAGTTGGATAATAGTGCATCAAACATTCGATATCGTGCATCAAACATTCGATACATCCAAAAATCTATCAGTTCATAAACTAACATCTCAACTCTATAAATACCAACCCTAACCCCCCTCTGCACTGTTCACACTCGGTTTAGATTCACTAGAAACTTGTGTGTGTGTGAGAGAGAGTGTTTGAAGAATAAGAAATATGATTTGGCTTGAAAAAATATCCAACATTTCTTGATTCGTTTCCCTGTTGTTTTTACTTACTGTTTTGTTGTCTAGTGGTTGTTATGTCTTAGTTTTTATATTGTGTAATTTAAGATTGATCATTATGAAGTATTAGTTGATTTATGTAAGTTTTGATGCTTTGAGGTGGTTTAGAGGTTTGGTACCTCAAATCCTATGTTCTTGTAGTTTGAGACTCTTTATTTTCTCTTGCTATAAGTTTAGAAGGCCTTAGGAGGAGTTATAAACCAAAAGAGACCGAGATGTGGTCCAAAATGAGTTTTTGGACTTCATCAAACGTTCGATATTTTTCATCAAACGTTTGATGTTTCACATCAAATGTTCGATGTGCTGGAATGGAACGTTTGACCCTCCTGGTCAAACGTTTGATGTTCAAACAGAATGATATTTTGGGTTATTAGAAGCTTATGGCTTGTTTAACGCAAGACATAAGACTAAGGTCCCATTTGGTTTGCGGAATACACCCTCGAAATGGAATGACTATTCCTATGGAATAACCATTCTTTTATTTGGTAAGGGTTTATTCCAAGGAATAGTTATTCCGTTAGAATACTTATTTCCTTACGAAGAGGAATACCTATTCCTCTAAAAAATTAGAGGAATAGCTATTCCTTCATGAATAGGCAATATTTTTCCAAAAAAACCATTTTTTTTTTCTTTCAAACTAATAAAAAAAAAAGCAAAAAAAAAAAAGGAGTAAGAAACGTAGAACAGTGGCCGGCCACCCACAGGACAAGCCGAGGGTGGCTGCACCACCCCCGGAACGCCTCTTGGTGGACCCACGAGGCACTCTGGGGGTGGTTTCGACCACCACCGGTGCCATCGGGGGTGGCCTTGGCCACCCCCGATAAGCATCAAGGGTGGCCTAGCCACCCCCAATTCGCTTCGTACCCCCGAGGGGCTCGGGGGTGGTCGCACCACCCCCGGCTTCTCCTGTGGGGTGGTCGGCCACCCACAGGTTTTAGTTACTTTAACAAAAAAAAAAATTTGAGAATAAAAAATCAGTTAGATTTTTTAATAATTTTGGTTCAATTCCAATTAGGACATATGTGTTTTTACCAAACTAAGGAATTAGAATAATTATTTCATTCCACCTACCTCTATTCTGTGGAATGAGTATTCATTTTCCTAATAGAATACTTATTCCGCAAACTAAATGAAGCCTAATGGTAACGTTATTTCTCATATTCGAAAGTTTGAGACTCGATAGAAGAGTATTTAACGGAATTTGTACAACTCAAGTGAGTAACAATTTACATGGATACTTATTATTGTTATACTTTTATGCATATCATGACTATAATGTACTAATATGCATGTTTATAACTCTCATGAAATGCTTATTTCTCTCAAATGTGAATTCAATTTATAAAAATAATTGTAATTAAGAAAGATAATGAAACAATGAATTGTGAAAAACATGCATATAAAAGACACAAAGATTAATATGCATCGTATGACATGGTTGCACCGTCTCGTAACAAAATAATAGCCATGGACTTATCATTATTATGGGTTGATTCTATGATCAAAATAGTTTATGTTATTAAGAGGGCTTTGGATTCAATCGTTTAATTTGTAATAATGCACCATTCATTGAGTGGGTCACCAGTTACAACTTAGCTAGTTAGTATGGGTCACCCGAGGTTTGACTGCTAGTGTAAGACGATAGTTATGCAATGACCGGGGCACCGAGAATTATACCAAATGTCATTTTAGACGCATTAACCCTATTAAGCGGGGGTGATGTCTTAAATAGATCATATTGTTAACATATCACATGTTCTTGATTATATCATGTGCTATAAATATACTGCATCATGATATGTTATAAACTGAGAATGATAATGCTTGTGTGTATCAACTAAGTTCACAAATGATAATGTGCATAACATGTGCATTATTACTCATTAAGTCATGAACTTACTCTTGTATATTTTCCATCTATACTCTTATGCGAATTGTTAGCTGATATAGATAATGGCCGTTTATGGGATGCACAAGGTGAGGTTGGAGGATGTCCTCCGGGTGATCTTTAATCACCTAGAACTAGTTTCGCTTGCTTGTAATTAGTTCGGTGGAGGAAATCGTTGTAGTGATATAATTAACATGATTTACGAGATGTATCTCGAGTTTGAGCTTAATTATTTTTGTTTTTGGTTAATATGTTAGTATTTTTAAGATGTAATATTTATGTTATTTCGATGACTGGTCTTATGACCTTATTTTGAAGACATCAGACTTATGATTATTTATAATATTATGGTTATGTTTTATTGTGCTATTCTAATATTATTTTATTATGGATGTTAGTTGTTATCTTTATCTTTTATAAAGTGACAAGTCTTCAATTGTAGGCTCTTATTTCTTTATAATAAGATTATATGTTCCTAAGTTTTAACCTTTGAGGGGTTAAGGCTGGAGGTGTATCGCTAAGTTATTTATAAGTTAAATGATTTTGTTGGGACGTTACAGTTGGTATCAGAGTCTTTGCCCTCTGAAAGACTATTGGATTCAGAGAGATAATATAGGTAATGATCATACCAAAATATATGTTAGATAGATGTCGTGCCTTAAGTTTAGCTGCGTACTTTCAGGGACAGTTTTTGATTATGTTGTTCGTTGTAGAAGATGCCGTCTCGAAGGAACCCAGCTACCGATCCTAACACTTTGGAGATGGGGGATGCTAAAGATCGTGTCGTTCCTCCAGAGACTGTGGATATCTCAGTCCAAGGAGCTGTCCACCCGGATCCGACTCAGCTACTTGCAGCAGTTACTAGTTGGTGACTGCTATGACTCAAGAGAGGGAAGCAAGGCAACCTTTTATTGGACAAGGTTGTACTTTCAATAATTTCTGTAGCCACAACTTCGACGGTTTCAATGGTATTGAAGACCATATTAGTGTTGAGAATTGACTGAATGATATAGAGGAACTTTTAGAAACTACAAGATGTAATAATAGCTAGAAGGTGCCATACATTGCCTACAAGCTATTTGGGGAAACCAAGAGGTGGTGGTAAGCTAAGAAGGTTCTATTTATTTTAGAATTGGGTTCAAAACAAGCTATCACTTGAAAAATGTTTAAAGATGCCTTTAACAAGCATTTCTTTCCAAGAGTGGTGCAAAAGGCTAAGTTAAGGGAGTTCATAGATTTGATTCAAGAAGGCATGCCGATCACTGAGTATGCTTCTCGGTTTGTGCAACTATCTCAATTTTCTCATTATCTTATTCCGAATGAAGAGAAGAAGACCAAGAAGTTTGAGAGAGGCCTAAAAAAAAAACCCATCATTTCCAAGCTCCTTCTTCCATAACAAGCTTTATCTTCAAGCTCCATTTTTAGAAATACTCGATCTTCAGGCTTGACGAAGCAAACACATTTCTCTATTTTCAAAAAAAGTTCAGACTCGGTTTGAAAACCCCAATTTTATCCCTTATTTATGGTGCACTGTTAGTTTTGTTTTTCCCAAGCTCTCAATAAAAGCACTGAAAATCGTAGGCTATAACGGTCAAAAACTCTAATACAATGGGGTTGTCATAATTATGAGACGTCAATTTATTATGTTGCCCTCCCTCTCCCTTTTGCCCTTTATCACGCATCATCGATTTTTGCAAAAAAATAAAAAAAAATCTATGCATAGAGATGAAAAGTGTCAGACGTCATTACTTTTAAGTCTGTCTTATGCTTTTCACCTTTTTGTAGTGAGTAGTCTTTTAACGTGAACAACATTTTCACGTTGCCCAAGTGAGAGAGAGGCTTCCGCCTTTCTTGTTTGCTTGAGAATTTCTTGAATTCAAGCTTGCATTTTCAAAAGCTACTCCTCTCCGTCTCTTCACTTATAACATGTGTTACGTGGAGTAATGTTAGAAGTTCTCGTGTTCCTTCAATAATGTGGCGGCTTTTAAAATCATTATTGGACTTGTAATTAATCACAATTAAATTTTGATCACATGGTGATTTTTAAAGCCACCTTATTTTTTTAGGGACACAAAAGGGACTTATAGTATTACTCGTATTACGTGTGCCACTCAAGCTACATTTCCCCCCCCCCCCCTTTTTCACGGTGAGTAGTTTTCTTATGTGAACAACATTTCCATACGGCCCAAGTGAGAGAGAGGCTAAGAATTTCTTGAATTCAAGAAGCTACTCCTCCCCTATGTCTCTTCAGTCGTTCTCTGTCTTTTTAGACCTTCTCCCATAAGCTCGAATGAATCGTAACTGAAATCTCGTTTTCAAAACACAACATTTAATCTCTTCATCAACCGTCTTCTCAGCCCCTTCTCCATCAGACCGTGTGAATCTAAATTGTTTTCCAATTCTCATCACATTTCAATTATAAAATGTTGCATATGGTAACATCTCAAAAGCGATTCTCATAACCTACAAGTGGATGCCTTCATTAGATCACTTGCTAGGATGCAAGGACCAACCTCCAGGGGGCTCTTGACTTTGTAGATGGATGACACATACAAAGACGACTCCAAGTACCAGATCACGGACACAGGTGCCTTCCCGTCAGTGGCGGAGCCAGGATTTTGGGTCAAGGGGCGTCAGATTTTTTTTTTAAAAAAAATTATGAATGAAAAAAAAATAAATTTGACAAAAATTAATTAAAAAATATAACTAACGCAATAAGTATAATTCAACAAAATTTATAAGGTTAAGCATCCGTTTGAGTTGCAATTTAAAAATGTACGATTTTGAAAACGTAAGTTTAAAAAATACAGTTAAATATTTGGTAAATATCGTAATTTGATCTTTAAAATTGTACGTTTTTAAAAAATCACCTCATAACCTGCGATTGAAAACACAGACTTCCTTTATTTTCAAACGTAATTTTAAAAATACAATTTCAAACAATCTATTTTCTGAGATTTGATTAAAATCACATTTTTTATCTACAAAATCCAAATGCCAAATGCACGGCATTGAATTGAACATGCGAATGGTTCTCAATTATTTAAAAGCTAAAGAGTTGGTGAAGTTTGGAGTTTTTGAGTTTGAATGATAATAAGTGATGGTATGTTATAAAGTAAAAGAGTGTTTTAAATTTTTTTATGGAAAAGCGAAAAAAAATTATTTTTTAATGATTTTTTTTTGAATATATAATAATAAATGTTTAATGTGATATAAAAAGTGAAAAAATTATTAAAAAATGATTGATAAAATATAAAAAATTGAAGTGTTTGATGTAGTTTTTTTTAAAAAATTTTACAAAATCCTAACCAAATTTTTGTCAAAGTACCAAAAATTTGTACAACCATACAAATAAGCATAACCTGTTTTTTTTTTTTTTTGCCAAGTAATAATGGTTAACTTAGCCTAGGTAATCTGAACTTTTATGTCTCACAAGAAACTTAAAGGTGTCAGTAATGCTTCTCTTTTTTTTAAAAAATCAGGTAATGCTTAAGTTAGAGCAATTGGCTATGTTAAAACGCAGCGTTTGTATAAGTTAGACGCAGCGTTTTGGTCAAAAGCTAAAAGACTTGAAGCACTCGTCTTCTTCCCTGTGCTGCTGTGCTTTAATCCCTAAAGCTCTGAATCCCAAATAGTGATGAAACCAAAAGTGTAAACAATGAAATGAATCATGAAACCAAGATGTCACAAACTCTAGTACTAAATGCCAGTCCTCCTAGAAATTTTTTTTCAGTAAATTGAGGGTGGACAACTAGGGGCGAAGGGAAATTTCTACCGGGAATTTTTTTTTTGGGGGGGTTAGAGGGGGCAAATGCCCCCCTCTCGACCCCCTCCCTCCGCCCCCTTCCCGTACCTATACTCATTTCGATTTCGGTTTAAAGCAAATTTTTATAAAGGATATTGGACGCTAACAAACAAGACAAAAATTTCTTAGCTATTTTTTGGATTGTGAGATAAATCTTAACATTTTTTCAAATATATAAGATATCAATTTTCAAGCTCCATTTTCAAAAGCTATATTTGAAGAGCTCAATTTCCTTTCTCCTCACTACTGTCAACTCACTTGAGAGAGAGAGGGAGAGAGTCGTATAGTGGGTTAGCAATGATGAGTTTCATCACTATTGACTTACTTGAGAGAGAGAGATAGAGTCTTATAGTGAGTTGGCAATGATGAGTTTCAAAAGTAATGAGTTTCTCCATAACCAAACAAACACACATATAGAAAGACGAGTATTACATAACCAAGCACCAAGTCGTCCAAAAATCAACCTTCATGGAGTATTACATTAAAAGGGCCACCATCCCCAAAGATAGGTAAACCGTCTTTCACCCTAAACTCTCTTTATTCTATTTTAATTTTTTCTTGAGAATACTTTACTAACTTAAGTATTAAAGGCTTTATTGTCCTTTGGGGGCTTGCGTTATGATGATCTTCTCCTTGTTTTGTAGGAACCCATTGTCCAACCCACTTGTGCAAAAACCTACATCATCCCTCCAAGGTATACTTTTGTTGTAGTACATAAAGCAACCAAACATCAAGCCAAATATAACAAATATGTGGTTTTGTTGAGTTTTGTGTGTAATAGATAAAGATCTTCTCCGTTTGTTAATAGTTTTTAGGGAATTATTATTTTTGTTTGAAAAAATATTCTCATGTGACATAAACATAAAAATAAAGTGTTTTGTGAGTGTTTTTTTTGTTTTAAACTATTTATTAATGTTTTAGTTTTGAAAAAAAATAAAAAATATTATTAAACAAAGCCTTTTATGCCGGACACCTTTAATTCTTTATGCTGGCCATTATGTTCTCTCCTCAATATTTTTCTCTATTTTATTGTACTGCCTGTATTTTAACACGTGGGCGATTTTCTCATGTACAAATGCAATATATTGTCCACTGCTTTTCTGAAATGATTGCTTGAACTCCTCCATTAACATGGAATCTGGATATTCAAGAGTCTGTAGCTTCTAAAAGTCTTTGCTGGAGAAAGATAAAAGAAGCCTTTAATTACTCTTCGTAAAAAGTGTTGGAACAATTATTTTTTTAGAGCATCGTGTTTCAGGAGACGCTCCAAAGAACATTATCCTTAATCGTTCTTTATGCTTTTTTATACGTTACTACTGTCCAAAATGGCTCGCCCGAGCCCATCACATTTTTTTGTTTTTATTTTTATTTTTTAATTAAATTAGAATAATACTAGATAAAAGATTTATATTTTTTTTTGTGTGTTATTTTAAAATTAATTTGACTTTTAAAATTATTATTGAAAGACACAATAAATACGTGAATATTCTTTCTAACATTACTCATACTGGTATGAGTGAGAGATACATATTTTTTTACTAGTTTTATTACATTAACTTTTTAATAGTTTTATTGCATTTTTTAATAATTTTATTGAAATTATGTACTTTTCATATATTAAAAAAATATATGTGCTTCAGTGCTTCTATACGAATAACATATGATAATCTCTGCCTCTCTGGCTCTGCGGCTCAAAGTAGAGTTTGCCTTTCTATAAGCCCTTTTTTTTTTTATAAGCAAAGTAGAGTTTGCCTTTTAAGCTTATCGAATGGTCACTTAAATAATTCACCTTTTCCGTGGGCTTAAAGAATGGTTCACCTTTGTTGAAAGAACATAAATTCCTTTTAAATTGGGTTGAATTTTTTTTTTTTTTTCAAATTTAGCTAATAAAAGGCTTGAGGGATATTCGCCGTAGAAATGACAGCTGGGTGTCTGGGTCAAACTCAAATTGCCGAACCCGATTCCTAGAATCCTAGCTCGTTGTTCATGGAAGCTAACCCTCTCTTCAATCAAGATTGTCTGAAGTTGTAAACAATTCTATTTTGTAAAGCTTTTTTAAATTTATATAATTATTTGTAAACTAAATAATTCAATTTTTATGAATTTAATATCTCTCTCTTTTGGTATAATAATTAAAAGTACAATTATTATTCGAAAATAATAAAATCTGAACTATTTAATTTAAAGTAATAATTAAGCTTTAAGAAATCGTACAAGATAAGATATCATACAGATTCCTAATTTTTTTTTTTTTTCGATCGGCATACATTATTATTTTAAATATTATTATCTGGCTTGAGTTGCATGAATCATGCATTTCCATCCGTAAATAAAATATTAACAAAAAAATTCAAAATGTTAAAAGACTCACAAAACACTTAAATTATTTTTATCTTTATTTCACATTCCATCCTTAGCTGCTGTCATTGACTCTGATTTGTTAAATCTTTTTCTTCTCTTTGGATTTTTTTTTTTTAAATACAAATATGAACAAATAAGTCAAAATATTAAAACTTTTAAAAGTATTGTTTTACAAAAATATAAAAAATACCTACCAAAACAAATAGAAAAAATTGAACGAAACCATTATATTTGAATGAATAATACTATACGTCAACCCATCATCTCTTTTTCTTGTGATTTTTCATAATATTTAGTCCATGAAAATTGAGAATGAATTTTTTTTTATTTTATTAAGACGAACATCTAAAGAGGATGGAAGGTGATAAATAAATGGCGTTACTTTTACTTATTTGGGTTACTTGAAAATAGCCTATCGTCATTTGTTTGAACAATGGTATCATTTGCCATCTCTGTCTTATCACAAACCCGAATACGGACATCTAAACGATGAAAATACTGAGAAGAAATCTGAAGCATATTCCTTACAAAAATTAATAAATTTGAAGTATATAAAAATGGAGTAGTGCTAGGTATCCAACGGATGCCTAACGTCCGTTCTTGTGTTAAAAAAAATTTAAAAATTTAAAAATTATTTTTTTTAATAAAAAATAAGTTTAAACTTATTAATTTTTTTTCAAGATATGAAATGAAGATAAAGTAAGTCTGAACTTATTTTTTGTTAAATTTTTTTTTCTCGTTTCTCTCTAAAAAATAATTAAAAATATTTTTTTAACAAAAAATAGGTTCAAGCTTATTTTATTCCTATTTCATAATTTTTGAAAAAAAAAAAAAATAAAATAGAAATTGAATAAGTTTAAATCTATTTTTTTATAAAAAAATAATTTTTTTAATTTTAATTTTAATTTTTTAACACAAAAACGGAGACGGACGCTTAACACTATCCATAAAAATGAGCAGAGTTGTTGGATGTGAATAGAGCTAAACGTTCGTCTAGCGTCTGTTTTTGGTTTAAAAAAAAAATTCAAAAAAATTAATTTTTTTTATTAAAAAATAAGTTTAAACTTATCAAAACTCCATTTTATTTTTCTCTAATGTTATGAAATAGGGATGAAATAAGTTTGAACTTGTTTTATCCTAAAAAATATTTCATTCGTATTTCATAACTTTAAAAAAAAAATAAAATAAAATTCGGATAAGTTTAAATCTATTTTTTAATTAAAAAACTAATTTTTTTAATTTCTTTTTTCTATAAAAAACGAACGCTAGGCGCCTGTAGCGCTACTCGTTGGATGTTGCCACCAAAATTTCCTCAGATGCTTTTCCAATCAATTGTCTGACTTGGAATCCCAAAAAACCCAGTATTATTGGAGCCATGTCATCACCGTCGTCCCGTTGACAACGATCTCCCACCACCCAACTTTCCTGCACGTAACCACCTTACGCTAACGAAAAGCCGCGTGAACGATACGGCGCGTGGTATAGCACCTTCACACAAACTATTCATGTCGCCACAATTACCTCATTTTTTTCCCCCAACACAAAACCCAGCCTGAACTGACTAAAAAAAACCCCAGTCTAGACTTTAGAGAGAGAGAGTCTCCACTTCACCAACCGACCAACCAACCTAACTGACCGGCCCACCTGGCTGACCCGCGGCGTTACCTTCTATTCTGCGCCAAACTCCAACCACCGCCACCTCAGCAACGACTTTTGAATTTAGTGTTAGGAGGGTCAGTGAATTATGGAAGCCTCACCACGCGCAGAGCCACAATTGCCACAACCTAGGGTTTCCGAGGAAATGGAGGCGGTGCACACAACGGCGACGGAAGAGGACCCCTCCTCGGATCTCTGGGACTTTGGGGCCCTCCTGGACTTCACCGTAGACGACCACTTCTCTATCTCCCTAGACCCCGATCACCCGCTACCGCCTATCGCTCACGAGCCTCTTGAGTCTCCAGAGGAGGATCCGGACATTCAGGGTTCGAACCGGATCCGAAAAAGGGATCCGAGGTTGATCTGCTCCAATTTTCTGGCGGGTCGGATCCCGTGCGCGTGCCCGGAGCTGGACGCGAAGATGGAGGCCGAGGAGGCCGTGTCCCGGAAGAAGCGGGCCCGGACCACGACCCGGACGGCTAGGGGCATGGCGCAGTGCCAGGTCCCCGGGTGCGAGGCCGATATCAGCGAACTCAAAGGGTATCACCGCCGGCACAGGGTTTGCCTGCGATGCGCGCACGCGACCGCGGTCGTTCTCGAAGGAGAGACGAAGAGATATTGCCAGCAGTGTGGCAAGTAAGCCCGATTCTACACGTAGTCTCTGAGATTTCAGATGGATTCTATGAGTCAAACCTGTGATTTTCTTTCTTTATTAGAGTTTGTTTTGACGGAGTTGGATGCGAGAGTTGTGTTTAATGCGGCTTCAAGTTCGTTTTGGAAGTGAATCTTAGATTATACTTATTAATTTTTCACATTTATAGGGAATTAGATGCACATTAATGGTCTGGTTCTTGCGTATGAAAGGTGTTGTGAATCTCGATGACGGTTTGTGCGTTTGTGTGAACTCGTGCATGTAGATTGGAGCGATTTGAATGCAAGGTCAATTGTTTTAGTTGCTTATTTTTGAGTTGTGATGCTGTTTGAAGTGTTGTTTAATCGAGGAGATGCGTATGTGATTCAAAGTAAAACGTTGGAGATTCATTGGTGTTGTGTTTGGTGATATTACTTTCTGATTGGGTGTGAAATGTATGGCAGGTTTCATGTGATCTCGGATTTTGATGAAGGTAAACGTAGTTGTCGAAGAAAATTAGAGCGCCACAACAATAGACGGCGAAGAAAGCCTGGTGATTCTAGAGCTGCAGTGTATAATGAATCTCAAGGGGTTGTGCAGACCGGAGCTGTCTCTTGTGATGGTGAAGCCGGACAAGGTATCGTAAATTTGAATGGATGGTACTAATTTTTGTTTATGTGATGGACAGAGGATTTGTATCATTTGTGGCGACTGAGCAGAGAAGTTGCATATACCTCCACGATAAAATGCTTATTGGGTCTTTTATGTTTGTCTATGGTATAGATGGTTTATGCTTGAGCAGTCCAATAGCTGAAACGGAAGCAGTCTTGGAGTCTGAAGATGGACAAGTTGGTTCCCAGAATATCCCTAGTGATACTGTTGCATCTTTTGCAGTCTCTGGTGAAACCCAAATGGATGGAGGAAAAGCTAATTCCAAATGTTCTCCCTCTCCATTGTACTATGACAACAAGATTGCTTACTCATCTATGGTGGGTCTCCGCTGAATGTTATGGTAGCTGCATTGCCATTTTTCTTTTGTTCAAGTGATGAGCTATCCTGGAGATATACTGATCCCATATATGAATGTAGTGTCCAACAGGTCGGATCTCATTCAAGCTTTATGATTGGAACCCAGCAGAATTCCCCAGAAGACTACGGCACCAAGTATTTAAAGCATTATTATGACAGTTTAGTAATTAAGAAGAGGACAGATCTTTTTGTGGTCCGAGATATGAGAGATTGATTAACATCTGTTTAAATGCACTTGCAGATATTCCAATGGTTGTCGAGTATGCCAATCGAGTTAGAGGGGTATATCCGCCCTGGATGTACAATATTAACTATGTTCATTACGATGCCAAAACTTATGTGGGCGAAGGTAGTGGTTGACTGGATGCTTTTTTTTTTTTTTTTTTTTTTTATGGTCGTTTTTACAGTTATGATGAGGTAGTGTCATTGACTAGACACATTTCTGTCACAGTTCCATATAGTTATACTACTTATTCATGTTTATGTTGTCACTGGAGAATACAAGATAGATTACACTCGGTGTGATGCATTTGTCATAGACTGTTCTGTGAGGTGCTCATTAACTAATGAATCAAGAACATATAACTTTACACATTTTTCATAGACTGTCTTGTTAGGTACTCATTTATTAATGAATGAAGAAGAAATAACTTTATATTTAATTTTCTTATTTGGACTCTGCGGCTATGTTTGTTAACTCTTTTTCTCCCTTCCCCTTTTTTTTCTCCCTCAAAATCAACACCACTTTTAATATTTCATCAATTACTTTTTAACAATTTTTTTTTACTTTTTATATTACATTACTCACTTTTTATTACTATTCAAATAAAATACTCACTAAAAAACAAAACTTTTTCATTTTTTCATACAAAAAAATTTATAACATTCTTCTTACTTTATATCACATCATTCATTTCTATTACTATTTAAAACACAAAAAAAACCCTAAACGTTTAACAAACACAGCCTGCATATGTTTTAAGCATTAAAGCAGATACAGATATTGATATACATTTCATAATGGGTCATAAAATTCTGTCTGTCCTGTCAGTAACTTGTCCTTTATACACAGATTTATGTGTAAACCTTGAATTTCAACATTCCAAAACTGCCATATATGTGGTCAAATATTTCTTATCCTGAAAATAGTTGGTTTTGACATTTAAAGATTTTCTGCAGGTAAGATTTTGATAAAATTTTCTGCAAATATAAGTAAATTGGCAAGGCCAAATTTTCTGAAGACATTGCTATGTATGAACATGATTATGACTTTGATGGTTTGACCAATAGTTTATCTTCTATTGAATTCGGGGACCTCATTCCAACCAGGATTCGGCTGACTTCATCTAACTTCGTGTTCAGTTATAAAGCCGATATCTTTATTTGAATTGATTTGTGTAGACAATTTAGGGGTGTACAAGCGGTTGCGGTTATTGCTTCTAACCGCACCACCTTAGGTGGTTATCAGATTTTCGTAATCGTAACCACACTGCCTTAGGCGGTTAGCAGTTTTGAATAACTGCCAGTTAGCGGTTAGCGGCTGTTCCTGATCATTGACAACCATACCGTCCACATGAACCCTATACTAAAGGTTTGAATACGGAGTGAGAGATGCGGCGTGGTTGTGTGAGAGGCGAGAAATGAGAAGAGAAAGAAAATTGAAGATTACGTAAAGACAAAACCCTATACTAAAACGATGTCGTTTTGGTATATTATTATTATTTTTAATATATATTATATGTAAGGGTAGGTGGTTAGAGGTTATTAATCATCTTTGCCTACCTTAAAACCGTTAACCGCACCGCCATAGGTAGTTAGCGATTTTTGCCAACTGCACACCAAAGTGATTATGCGGTTATTAACCGCCTGCTTGTACAATCTTATTAGTGGACATGGTGATTGTGATACCCTAATGTCTACAACTATATCCACATGGAGAGTTATGTGAACGTTTGATCTTTGATCTCTCATCCTTATAGCCTGATCTTCTTTAAATAGTTTTGATTCAAGTTCTCGTCCTTGTCTTTCTTCCCTCTCTCCAAAGAAAAAAGAATCCTTCAAGTTTGCAGCTCTATCATTGCTCAAGTTTATCAATTGTCATTTGGGTAATAACTTATGGTCCTGTTTGCTTCTTTAACTAAACGTGCTGCAACCATTTTTTCTCATCAGCTTGACCATTAAAATAGTTTGGTTTTGTCATGCACAATTCTTAAATGTTCCTTGTATCATTCTTTGATATTACAATGTGATTTGTGGTGTACTCATCCATCTATGAGAATTCATATCCAACACAAATAACATTATCGAGGGCGTTTTTCATTTATTGTTAGGGAAATATATGAAAACTAAATGTCTCGTGCTACATGGATAAAGAAATTTATGTATCCTATAATTGTTTATAGTATTTAATTTTATGTGGTCAATAAAAGTTTCTGTTCACAAGTTATATCGTACGCTAACAAGACAATTGTGGTCAGGCTGTCACAAATTATTTCTACTTGTCTGTATAATTCTGTTCTTTTTCCATCAGACATTCGAATTATCAGCAAAATTGATAAGATTATAGCTAATGTTTCTTTAATGCATCCAACAGTTACTTGAAGATCCCATATCATATCTCAATGACTTTGTTGTCACTCCTGGAAGAATGCTATCTGGAAGAGGCACTATTCTCGTTTTTGTCAACGACATGATTTTCCGGGTTATGAAAGGTAAGTTGGTGCCTATACATGTTGTTACTTTTATACCACTATGTTTTCTCTCTCTTTCTCAACAGTGGATTGTTTATGACTTTTAGTCTTCTTCTTTAGAAATAGGGACTGTGTTTGGATAATTATGTTTGAAAAGTATTTCTGAAAGAAAAAAACTGGAAAGTGTTTGGATGCAATATTGAAAATAATTTTTCAAAATGTAAAGAAACAAACCAAAAAGTAAAAAAAATATTGAATCATGTTTTTGGGCCTTTTATCAAATTGCTCCCTAACTTTCTATTTTATATTTTAGCTCAATTAGTTTATCCTTATCATTAGATCGATCATTCTATCCAATTCTAATTTGACTCCTTCAATTTTTTTGAAAAAACCGGTAGAAAATTACAATTGTATACTTTTCTAAAAGAACAAAAGAAGAAGAAGAAGAAGAAGAAGAAGAAGGAGAATCAAGAGTGAGGAGGTGGCCATGAGGCACCTGCTCTTGGTAGGGGTGGCTGCAAGCCAGCGCTTTGTTAGCATTTGTTAGGGAGGTGGCCGTGAGTGGCCGAGTTTTCACTTTTGTTTTTTGGGAAAATTCCCCATACCCTCCCGAGTTTTGGCCCTGTGATGGATGAGGACCTGAGTTTCTAATTTTGACATGACAATGAAGGATTTGATATTTGACCATATGACAATTAAGTCCTTTCATCAATTTTTTCCTCAAATTGTTAATGGTTGAAGTACTAGCTGGCATCTTTTCCACGTCAGGCCAATAAAATTGTGTCACTTGTATTAAAAGGTCATATCATTATGCCATGTTTGCCTGTAAATAAAAAGAAAGATGAAAAGAAATGAAGAGAGGGGCGGAGGGGTGGCCGCATGAGCCACCCCTTCTGTTGGGGGGTGGCTGTGCAAGCCTCCCCCGCTGCTGGGGTGTCCCCCCACCCCCTACTCCGCGTGAGGGTGGTTCCACCTCCCTCCACTCCAGCAGAGGGTGGCTGTCGGGGTGGAGCCATCCCTCCACCCTCTTTTTTTCCCAGCTTTTCTTTTCTTTTTTTTGTTTTTGTTTTTTTGTGTTTCTTTTACAGGCATATGTGACATTATGACATGGCTTTTGATACATGTGATGCGATTTTATTGGTTAGCTTGCACTTCAATCATTCAAACTTGGCGGAAAATTAACGGAATGGTCTATTTGTCAAATGGTCAAAACTTATATCCTAAATCATCAAAAATAGAAACTCTGGTCCTCATATCACAAGGCCAAAACTCGCCCGGGGAGTAATCAATTTCTCTCTCTCTCTCCCTCTTTCAACTACTCGTGGGCTTCTTCTTTCCTTTCTCTTTCATTTGCTTGCTTTCCTGTCTTAAATGACTTGTAGAAGGCCCATAAAAGTTGAGCTCTACACATGATTATGCTTACTTAGCCAATTCTCATTTTCTTTCCTAGTTCTATTTTTAGGTGCAAATGGATTGAGAACTTGTTTTTGTCCTCGTCTTCCTAGTTCCTTCTGGTGTGAGGTCGGCAGCCATCATTGTTAGTGCATTTTGTTAAATGATGCACTCTAGACATAGGATGGAAGACTGACTTTTGATTTTCATGATGCAATTGGTTGTGTTGCATTGACGTGGTGCATGTTTCATGTATGGGATGTAATTGATGTATCTCTAATTTAAGAATGTTTAGAAATGGTTGATTCATTTGAGGCTCCGTTTGTTTTGATGTATAATATTTTGAAAAATGTTTTCTGCATTTGCGGTGTTTGATGGAATCAAACATTGTTGGTCAAAGGGGAAGTTTTTTGTGGGCGACAGAAATTTATACCTATCGAGGCTGAAAACAGCTCACCTTTGCTGATGCCTTTGTCATTTTTTTTGGACCAAGCCTATGACCCTTCCTGCCTCCATCTCTCCCTCCCCCTCCCGCCCCTCATGGTGTCAACACCAATCCCCTCCTCCACGTCACCACACCACCACCTTCCTCCCCCCCCCTCAACTGCTCTGTGGCCACAACCACCACCATCCTTACCCTCACTCCTTAGCGCTGCCACCACCACCTCCTTCATCCCTCCACACTGCCACCAGCCCCACCTCTCCCATACTTCGCACCCCCACCACTGTTCTTCAGTTTCTATATGGGTTGCTTTGTTACGGTTTGTTTGATGTTTTCAATTTTTTCACCTTTTTAACATAAATTGAATATCTTAATGGGTATAGGTGGAACTTCTGTGATGAAAGTCAAGGTGGAGGTGCAAGCCCCAAGGCTTCACTATGTTCATCCTACATGTTTTGAGGCTGGCAAGCCCTTGGAGTTTGTTGCGTGTGGAAGTAATTTGCTACAATCTAAATTTCGGTATGGCATTGACAGCATGGGGCTTTATATTCTATCGTAATTATTTATTTGCTCAATGGTTCATTGCTGTATTTGTTAATGCACAATTAGTATGGATAGATCTTTTCTTTTGGCGCTGGGGCATGGGATGTTTTGATCTAGCCTCTCTGTCCCATAATGAGTGTTCTCAGTTGCTAACTGCACAAATTTTAAGGAAAAGAAGCCAATATAGACTTCTAACATAACTTTCCAAATTTGCCCTTTTACCAGTAGCAAAAAATAATAAACGTGATCAGCATCTCTTTTAACACATCTTCATGTCAATTTATGTACTTTTATATTCATGTTGAAAGTGTTCCTATGGGTAAGAAAAAAATTATTGAACTCCTAAAGACGGACCTGTTCACCACAACCACAGGCTGAGGCATGAACATGCCTAGCCTAAGCTCAAGTTCATTTAACAAATGATCCTGAGCCTTGGTTGTGTTGATCGGTTACAACTGAGACTTCAAGCTCAGCTTGGGATTGAGTTAAAACCGTACCTTTTCTAAATTATTGAGCCTGACAAGCTGCCTACTAAGTGACCCTGAGCTGCTTAGCACATTTGCAGCTTTTAGTACAATTGGAAGAACATAATAAGTGATGCTTTTTGGACTCACTTTTTGATGTCATCCCTGTGTTTATTAGGTGTTCAGTTTTAACTTTCCATGATGTGTATATATTTTACTGGTAGTTGGTTTCCTTAACACTTGGGTGATAATGTTGTGCAACTATTTGATTCGCTTATTTTTTGTACTTTTATTTCTAACTGTAAAATGTATTTATTTACTAGAACATTGAATTTTGAGGCTTACGGAGGTTTTGCCGTTTTGGTCTCAGGTTTCTTGTATCTTTTGCTGGAAATTATCTTGCACATGATTATTGTGTTGCGTCTCTGCATGGTCAGACTGAGGGGGATACTGCTTCTAGTTGTAACCATCAGATGTACAAGATATATGTTCCACAAACAGAACCAGCTCTTTTTGGTCCTGCCTTTATTGAGGTAGGTGTTCTGGATGATTTTTAGATTATTATTTTTTTTTTCTGTATCTCATTTTATACAGGAAGTGTCTTGTCCATACTTCCGCGAAGGCACATTTGATGTTTCATTTAGATTTGATAACACAATTTGGTTTTTTCTTGCAGTCTTTGTAACAAAAGTTAGTGCCATGAAACCCTTAGCAAAGAAAACTATTATTCTGGAGCATAGCAGTTGTATATATGGTCCTGTCTGTATACTTCTACTACATGTGTTATTTCTTGGTTATATTCATGTGGTAGTATATTTTTAATTTTAAAACATGCTTTGGTTTTCCTGGGACATATGTGAGTGATGTTTTGTGTATGTTGTGTAATCTTGTTATGGCATATGGAGTTGTCTTAGTGTACACATGATTTGTCAGAAATCATTTCTATCTGCATGGCGCTACTTTGAATAAATGCTTTGTGGAATTGCTTCTGCATTTATAGTTAATTTGATGGGGAGGATTATTCTTATCTTGGGACTTGGTACCAGCATCAAGTATTTTCAGTTAGGAGCTCCTTGTGTATACTGCCTGTGTACTTAAGGGCGCCTTACGCTTTTTATAAAATTTTCCCTTATCAAAGAAAAAAAAAAAATAAAGTATTTTGCACTATCACTTCCTGGTTGTTGTGGTAGCATCAGTCCATGATTGTTGATCACCAGAATCTGCAAATAATGTACTAAACAGTTACAGATAATGGTGGATTTATATTATTACAGATAAATTTTGTTGTCTACATGAACCCTGCAAAGCATGATGGAATTTTTTTTTTAACTGGTAACATTTTTCTTTCCATAAATCTATTTTGTAGGTTGAGAATGAGTCTGGCTTATCGAACTTCATTCCAATACTCATTGGTGACAAAGAAATTTGTGCCGAAATGGAGATATTACAGCGGAGATTTTATGCTTCTCTTTTTTTGAAAGGATCAGAGATTGCAGACATTGGTTCTCTGTGTGACTCATTTGAGTTTTCTGCAATGAGACAGTCGACGTTTTCTGAATTTCTTTTAGACGTAGCATGGTTACTTAAGGAGCCTGCATCAGAAAGCTTTCAACAGTCTGTCACTGCTTCACAGATTCAAAGATTTAATAGTCTTTTGAACTTTCTGATATGCTATGACTCGACCACAATTTTGGATAAACTGTTAGAGAAACTAAAGATTGTGATAAGCGACATGAAATTTAACAGCACGGTTAATGGCAGTGATGCTGATTTGAGTTTACTACAGAAACACATTGGCAATGCGAGACATATTCTTCATAAAAAGTATAAGAAAAGTGAAAGTTCAGTGCTGCAATCAGGATCTGCGTCAAGAGGGAATTCTGTTTCTGAAAGCTGCTCCCAAGATAATGTGCTCTCCGATCCAATCAACAGCAAGGTGAGGACTAAATTTTTTTTGTACTTTAGCTTTTGCTGATTGTGAATCTGGTTTGCAAGTTCAAGATTGAGGAGCTTATCTAATCTGATTCATTTATTTTTCTTTTGTTCATATATTTACTTCTTAATGCAAGAACACCCACTGTCATTTCATGGCTTTTTATCCCTGAATATTTGGGTTTTCAATTTTTCTAATCACACTCCTTGTGATTCCTGATTGTTTTAATCCGCTTCTTCTGTCTTAACAACTGTTACTCACTTGAACATAACATGTTATGGACTAAAAAAATCATGTCACCTGTCAAAGTTTTATATATTTCTTTTTAGCACTATCTCATTATTTTAATTTACTAACACTTTAATAAAAAATATATATACAAGAAAAAAAAAAGGACCATAGAGAGAGAAGGGGTTTATGAGAGAGAGAGAGAGAGAGTAAAAGGGAGAAAATTGGTGAACACCTGCCTACTAAAGGCCACTTGCAGGTTCATGGATGCCAACTGGTGGTGGTGGAACTACCTGGACTGTACGAACAGGGAAAATCTCTTTAGTGGCATGCCATGCAACATCTTCATAATCATCTAATGTGTCCTTATGGCAACAAATACTCTGCCCAAAAACCAGCTTCCCCCTCCCTCTTTCTAAACATAAACATCCAAACTCAAATATGAAGCATTAGAGAAGGGCTTTGACAAGTTCCGGTGAAATCTTCCACATAAGTTCTCTGAGCCAAAAGTAGCAAAGCATCTACTCAAAAAGCCCTTGCCCTTCTAACCTTTGTACTCTTGTCTTGCCACGACCAAAATTCTCATTCTGATTTCTCAAACCAATGGTCATGATTAACTGATTTTCTTCTCACTGCAATCTTCCTCTTTATCCCCAGGCCATATAGAAAGAGACATTGGCCTTGCTGTGGTTGGCAGCAAGCCAATTGGGGTGGGGGTAAGGGTCTGGTCCTGTGGCAGCGCATTCTCTGGAGGTTCTCTCTCTAACCCCTTCCCTCTCTCTTTCAAACCCTTGTTGTTTTTGGTTTTTTTCTTTTTTTTTCAAAAAATATTCTTTATATTAATAAGATGTGTAGAAAATGGTAAGTTTATTAGCATGACATGTGGAGTGATTTTATTGGTCCTTAAATTCATGAGTAATGACTCTTACCAATATATGGACAGAAGGACCTGACTAGATCATAAATTACTAGTGATGTGATTAAAAAAATTGAAATCAAAGGGATTGCAATAAAACACCATCAAACAACAAGGGCTGTATAAAAATTACAGCAGTGTGGTTAATGACTGGCTCAAATGGCTCCTCTTTCCCCTTTCAGAACAGGTCGGAGGGTGAAGTTTTGTGTAACAGTTATTGGGCGCATAACTTACCAAGATGCGTGGGAGTTGGGTCTTTTGGAGTTGGCGTTTGGAAACACATTAGGAGGGGGTGGGATAAATTCTCCACTTTTGCCCGATTTGATGTGGGGACTGGGTCTAGAGTTGGCTTTTGGTGTGATATTTGGTGTGGGGATAGGCCATTGAAGATCTCTTATCCGACTCTATTTTCTATTGCTCAACAACAAGATGTGTGGGTGGCGGATTACTTGCAGAATCAAGATGGGAGAACTCAATGAGATGTTATTTTTATGAGGTCAGTTCAGGATTAGGAGGTAGAGATGGTCTTATCTTTTTCTGGGAGCAGCTGTATTCTATCCAACTCAGGCAGGGCGAGAATGATAGGATGACTTGGAGCCTTTCCAAAAGAGGTCTATTTGACGTCAAGTCTTTTATACAAGGCTTATTAGTCAGGATTGCCTACCTTTTCCATGGAAGAATATTTGGCGAGTCAAGGCTCCCACGCAGGTGGCGTTCTTTGTTTGGACAACAACGCTTGGAAAAATTATGACGATGGACAATTTGCGTAAGCGGCATATCATTGTGGTGGAGTGGTGTTGTTTGTGTAAGAAGAGTAGGGAATCCGTTGATCATTTATTGCTTCATTGTGAAGTTGCGCGTGAACTTTGGAGTTCTATTTATAATTTGTTTGGAGTCGTTTGGGTTATGCCACGACAGATGATCGACTTGTTAAATAGTTGGGGGGGTCAGGTTAGGTGTGGTCCAGCTAGGGAAGCTTGGTAGTGGGCTCCTTTGTGTTTATGGTGGTGTCTATGGCAGGAGAAGAATGCTCGAAACTTTGAAGATGTCGAGAACTAAGTTGCGAAAGTTTGTACTTTACACGTTATACTCTTGGATGGCTACACATCATAGATTACTTGTTGCTAATTTTGCAATATTTTTTTGACTTTTTGTCATTCTTTTTCTTTAAATTATGGGTTCTCTTGTATACTTCCTGTGTATTAGGGTTGCCCCTCTATGTTTTATTTATACGATACGATACTATTACTTATAAAAAAAAAAAAAAAAAAAAAAACTTAACCAAGAAAAAAGGTTACAATAGTATGGTGACTCATCCAGTAAATCAACATGTTAGTTTGGCAGTTTTGATTGGTGTTTTCATCTTGGGGGAAGGAACAAGCATGGCCAATGTGAACTTGGAACTAATAAGTTTCAAAAAACTTGTGGCATAAGTATAAGAAGTAACCTTAGAAGTCTTAGTTTATGTATGTTATCTGTCAGTATAAATATGCTGCTTTATTTTGTTTTGGCAATTTCCTTTAGTGTTGAGCATTTTTGGGACCTCCCTCCTCGCCAAAAATAGTTCGTTTTTATTTTTTTGTTATAATATTAATTAAATGATTAAATTTACCGTTTTCGACTAATTTAAGCTTTTAAGATAAATAATGATTTAACATGATATTATAGCAAATGACTTGAGTTCAAGTCCTGGCTTTGCAATTTACTTCATTTCAGTTAAATATTTTACGTGTTAGGCCTCATTTATTAAAGGAGAGTACGAGCTCACATGTGAGGGAGAGTGTTAAAATATTAATTAAATGATTAAATTCATCATTTTCTTCTCGCTTAAGTTTTTTGGATAAATTGCGAGTTAATATTTTTTATTCTAACTAATTTGAATTAACAAAGTTATGTTGCGGCCATCTATGATTGCAACACCTATGTCATATTCTAACTATCCAGTTTTTGATAAAATTCTCTTGTTACAGATTTTGCTGTGGATCTTACAATATACATATATATATTGCTGTGGAAACCATTTTAAATCTCTTATTCTTGGCAAGAGATCTGCAATCTACCTATGTATTAGAGCTTTCTAGTTATCTCATTTCATGATATCTGAAAACTTGAGAGGTCCTTCCATAATATATTTGCTTTTCAAACTGGCATTTATTTCTTTGCTCAAACAATTAATTGATATATTTCACTTGCAGGATACGGGGATAATATCAAATTCTAAGTTAGAAGAAGTGACATGCTCAACTTCAACTTCTAGTGATAGAAGTGAAACTGTCCCCCTGTTGAATAGAGAGGTTATCATGAATGTTAACCATGTAAAGGAATGGCCAAGAAAGTCGTGCGGTGGCATTGTTTCTAGGACAATCTTCAGCTCTCGCCCTAGCATATTTCTGATCTCCATTGCCACTGTTTGTCTAGGGATATGTGCCGTTCTTCTCCATCCTCACAAGGTTAGCGAATTTGCAGTATCCATTCGCAGGTGTTTGTTTGACAGAATCTAGCAGTGGATTGAGCCAAAAAGAGAAGTGTTCTCCTTCATCTGTAACTGTAAGTATTTATTGTACACCAACACTAGATTAAGAAAAAGCTGTTTAAAGCTTTGGTTTGTGACTGTACTCAACTCATTGCATTGGAAGCTTGATATTGGAGTGTGCTAATTGCCACAGCTGCATCAGTTAAATGCTTATCCTCTGCAAGGGCGGATTGAGGGTGGGGACAGTGGGGTCAACTTGAAGGAAGTTGGGGTTAAATGTAACATGTATTTTATTTTTATATTTTTTTGGCCCTGAGCTAATGTGTACATGTATTAATAGTTTTGAAAACTTTTAGATTATCTTTTTGGTGCAATTTTGAGTAGCTTACTTATCAGTTCAATATATTGTAAATTTGTAATGTTCAAATTTTGTTCTCCGACAATTCCTTGACTATTAATAATCAGATTATATTAAACTAGTAAACGCAGTTCCGATTTTTTTTTTTTCTGGAGAAAGAACTAATAGGGTAAGTGTAGTAGATGTCTGAGTAAACCTTTTCTTGTTCCACTTAGTGACATGATGTGCCCTAAAATTGGCACTACAATGCAAGCTTAGATAGTTTTCATCTAGTGGAAAATATCTGAATTTTTCACGTAATGCTATTAATGCAATGAGGCCTGATATACATCAGTCCAGGCTGATGCAGCCTGGGTATGAATCAGAAATTAAAAAAAAAAAAAAAATTTTTTTTTTTTAGCCTGGGACCTACCTTATAGACCCAGGCTGATGGGCTGTCATTTATATTTACCGTAATGCAATATACATATCGGAAACAGTAAAGTATAAAAATTTTCTTGTTCTTTTTGCAACCACAATCTGACACCAAATCATTATGCACCAGAATATCTAAGAGAACCTCACATTATATACATGAAGGACATTGCCATTATAAACTTATATAACTTGCACCAAGACTTGTCTCCCAAAAACTGCCACAAGCAGAAAACCAAAACATTAAAATTGACTATAGTAAGTTAGCCATTCCAAAAAGTGGAGGCCTGATGTTGACCTCATGAACAGAAGTTCAAACAAACTTATAAGGTCTTCTTCTTCTTTGGCGGCATCTGTAAACAAGTATATGCATTATGACTATTTTATGACTTGAGCCCCTTTTTTATCTTTGAAAAATTCCTCTAACTTGTGTTTACTAAACAACTATTACTTATGCAAGGTTTTCATAACAGAGTTTATCAAACGTTATAGTTGTTCCACAAACCACATAAAATAGAAAGGTTTATACATATTTAATAAAACATTCATATTTTCCTTTGCATTTTCTATATTATGTATATAACTCCACATCCAATAATATGGAGCAATAAAACAGTTCATATCATGATAATGAAACATCAGTTCAAAGCATAAGTAGTACATATTATATCTCATGCTTTATTTCACATAATACATTTACTAGCATATGCATACTTTCTTTTTCACATATGATAAGTGTATATTTCCACTTAATTGAACATGAGAGGTAAATGACGGAAACAAGGTTTGAACTCAAGACCTTTGTTTTCATTCCATGTTAAAGCACTACTAATCCCAAAAGCTTAAGCTGATAGAAAATAATACATTTAATCATTTAATTAATATTTTAACACTTACATTTTTTTTTTGAAAAATAATAATTATGAATTTCATTTAAAAACTCACAAAGATAGAGTATGTTGCTCTAACAAAACAATATCACAAATACAAGTAAGAATTTCTTCCATCCAAATCTTATCTATGACTTGTTTAATAGCTACTTTGGCTAAACCATGCGCAATAGAATTTGCATCTCTACTAATATGACCAATTTACAAGTTGTGCATCATATCAAGCAACCTCGTGTGTCCTCCACTAATTGTTCATACTTGCTCTGATTCCTCCCAGTGGATTTCACTGAAGTTATTACTTGGAGCGAATCACTTTCCATATTTATCTTTTGTAATCCCAAATTTTTACTGAATTCAATGGCATGGAAAGCTGTCAAAGCCTCTGCCACAACCGGTTATTGTATGGTGCCCAAGTGCGAAGATTTATCAATTTTATGCTATTGTAAAATTCATTTTCATGGTGCAAAAATTCTTGTTAATACAAAATTATCAATTCGAAAATTAACAATAAAATAAATAGAATGTTAGAAATTAAAATTAAGGGGTTTATACTTTTTTGCCCCCTGTGATTTAATTATTTTATTAAAAGCCACATCAATTTCATTTTTTTATCATAGGTGGTACCTCAATTTTGGCTAAAAATAGAGATTATACCTCTATCTAATTAATTTAACGCAACTCCACGTAGTCAGGTGTTTAATATTGACATATGGCTCCGCCTTAATAAAAATAAAAATAAAAATAAATTAAATTAAAATTAAAAAACTTAAAAACTTAAATATTAAAAAAAAAACTTTAAAAAAATTGAAAAAAAAAAAATAAAAAGGAGAGGGCAGCTCGAGCTACCCAAAAGAGAAAAAGGGGTAGCCGAGCCACCCCCAAGGGCCCTTGGGGGTGTCTCGGTCACCCCCGTTTGGCCTTGGGTGGTTTCGGCCACCCCAGGCCGACCAGTCTAGGGGTGGCTGAACACCCCCATGGCCCATGAGCCATCCCCGTTTGACTTAAGGTGGTATCAGCTACCCTAAGCCGACAGGTCTGGGAGTGACCGAACCACCCTCATGGCCCTTGGGGGTGGCCGAACCACCTCTAAAGGCTAAACCTTAATTTTTTTTTCCTTTTTCTTTAGACTGTGGGGGTGGCCGAACCACCCCATGGGCCATGGGGGTGGTTCAGCCACCCCCAGATCGGCCAGCCTAGGGTGGTCAAAACCACGCCATGCCAAACGAGGGTGGCCAAGCCACCCCAAAGGGCTCTTGGGGGTGGCTCGACATCCCCCTTTCCTCTTTGGGGGTGGCTCCATGGCCAAAATGGGGTGGTCGGCCACCCCCTATTACCCAAAGGGGGTGGCTTGAGCCATCCCTCCATTATTTATTTATTTTTTTTCAATTTTATTTTCTTATTATTATTTTTTTCATATGGCTCCGCCTTAATAAAAATAAATAATAATTAAATTAAAATTAAAAAACTTAAAAACTTAAAATATTAAAAAAAACAACTTTAAAAAAAATGAAAAATAAAATAAAAAGGGAGGGGCGGCTCGAGCTACCCCAAAGAGAAAAAGGGGTAGCCGAGCCCCCCCAAGGGCCCTTGGGGGTGTCTGGTCACCCCCGTTTGGCCTTGGTGGTTTCGGCCACCCCAGGCCGACCAGTCTAGGGTGGCTGAACCACCCCACATGGCCATGAGCCATCCCGTTTGACTTAAGGTGGTATCAGCTACCCTAAGCCGACAGGTCTGGATGGACCGAACCACCCTCATGGCCCTTGGGGGTGGCCGAACCACCTCTAAAGGCTAAACCTTAATTTTTTTTTCTTTTTCTTTAGACTGTGGGGTGGCCGAACCACCCCATGGGCCATGGGGGTGGTTCAGCCACCCCCAGATCGGCCACCTAGGGTGGCCGAAACCACGCCATGCCAAACGAGGGTGGCCAAGCCACCCCAAAGGCTCTTGGGGGTGGCTCGACTACCCCCTTTTCCCTTTGGGGGTGGCTCCAATGGCCAAAATGGGGTGGTCGGCCACCCCCATTTACCCAAAGGGGTGGCTTGAGCCATCCCTCCCATTATATTATTTATTTTTTTCATTTTTTTTCTTATATTATTTTTTTAAAGTTGTTGTTGTTTGTTTGTTGTTTGTTTGTTTTTTGTTTGTTTTTTGTTTTTTTTTTTAATTTTATATTTTAAGTTTAAATTTTAATTTAATTTTTTTTAATTTTTTTTTTAAATTTTTAGGGTTAAAGTTTCGTTAAATAATTAGACAGAAGATGGAGATGTATCATTTCCGTCTTTTGTCAAAATTAAAGTACCACCTGTGATAAAAAATGAAAATGAGGTACTTTTAATAAAATCGTTAAATCACAGGGGCAAAAAGGTATATACCCCTAAAATTAAAGCAAGGAAAGATTTCACAATGCTATAAAATCACCTAAGAGCATTGTCTTTAAAGGTTGATTTATGTCTCTCACAGTATTTAACTCGGTGTGATCGGATCCTTTGACACACAACCTCTCAGGATTAGACTATAACGTCTATCTTTCGGTAAGGACGTACTTCCAAGAACAAAGGCTAATAGAACAACCCGTATCTTTTCTTGTGAATGAATATCTCATAAATTTTAGAACAATAGAAATAAAAAAGTGTACATAAGTAGTAACTTTTAGGTATTAGAACATAAAATGTAGAAATTGAATTGTCATTAAAGATCACAGTTATAAACACCAACAAGAAATTCAAAGGCTTCAAATGGTCATATACATTAAAACTTCAAAATATGTTAAAGATTAAGAAATCAATGGCTTGTGAAAATTTTAATGACCAAACGGTCATCAAGAATCAATGGCTTATGAGAGTTTTAAATGAACAACGGTCATAACCATTATGAATGATTTTTTTTTTCTTTCATAAAAACTCATGAACAAGGCTGAAAAATAAATAGTGTTTGTAACCTAATTTATGATAGTCCAACCTATTTTGTTTTAAATTTACAATATTGCTCATGGGTTTTTCATTTCTTCTCCTCGTTATTAAGATCATAATGCATTAATAGAGGGAAAAAAAGTATGAATGTAGCTAGAGTAAGATATAGCCGCGGCCCAATAAGCTACAAAGTAGGCGATTGACACTTCTGTTAATTTTTGCAGGCCTCCCAAGAGGAGGAGGCCGAGAGCAATGGCATCGGAGATCAAGCATGTAGTCTTCCAATCTTGGACCAAAGAAGGATGTTGTAATGCCATAATAACTACAATGCAGTCCTTCCAAAGTGAATTTTGAGAGAGAGAGAGAGAGAGAAAGGGAGCCTACCAAAGAGGCTGCTAGGAGAGTTGCAAGTGCTTCACCATAATTGGGATCACATGAAGGTTAATCTGTGAAACTATTTTGATAATTCGGCTAGTAGAGTCACGACAGACAGTAGATTAAGCAGAAAAAGTATCCCTAATGACTGTGTCAAAGTGAATTTTGAAGGAGCCAGCCTTTGGGGGAGCCCGTTTCTCCTTCACTGAAATAGAGCTAGATTTCCAAGCAGCTAAGTGTTCCAAGGTTTTTTGTTTTGATAGAGCCTACCACACCCAAAATATCCAGGATAAGACCTTCATGAGCTACTTTGCTCCTGAGGAACTAGAGAAGATCACAGAGAACAGCTGCAAAAATCTAAAATAAATGGGTGTCCTTCTGGGGGATACTAAATGTAAGAGCAGGGTTAATGATGCATTTGATTCAGTTAGCTAACTGAGATGAGACCAAGATAAGGACTCAAGAGGCCAAAAAGAAAATTTGATTAGGCACAAATGTTCTTGTTTCGCAAAACAAAATGCACGCAAATTGGGTGGCACATGTCAAAACAAAATGCAACATTATTGATTTGATGCTGTCTAAGGTTGCTCAAAATTAACGGATCAAATTGGCAATTTTGGGTCCACATCAAATTGACGTTAGAGAATGCCTCAATTACTTTGTTGCTGGTTTGTTAACGTCTTGGTCCTCTTGGGTCCCATGACAGCTAAGAATATCCCGAAATAGTAGCATATGCAAATACCCAATGAGGAATGTTTTGTTTTTATTTTTTGCTTTTTATTTATTTATTTCCATCTCAGTACAAGATATATGTAAATTTATCATTAAATTTGTGGGATATAATGTGAATCTCATAGATTCAATGTTAAATTTAGGGAGTACGTTTTTATTTTGAGTTGGTCTTTTGTAAAATAAGTTCTCCAAATGAGTATGTTACCTCCTCACAAACGTTTTATTAAGTTTGCATTGCATGGATGAATTGAAGGCATGAGCTAAAAAACGCTTTCCCCTCTCTCCTAAAGGGGAAGAATGTGCGGCTTCTCTTGAAAGGAGGAAGAAGGCTTGTCACTTTCTTTTTTCCTCCCTAATAGCAATGCTCGGTATCTTCTTTGTAGGCTTTTCCGGTTTGATGGCTTTGTGTTAAATCTAGTTTCTTCAAGCTCAGATCTATTTATCTCGGCCGATATCTCCGTTTCTCATCACTTCTACTCTGATCAACTATTGAGTCTCGCATGCCAGAGCGTGTCTACGATGCTGTGCTTTTGGTGGGGATTTGTTTGTTTTTAGTTTTTTATTTATTTTTTGTTCTTGTTGTCCTGACCCTGGGGTCGAGGACGTGTGTTGTCTCTTGACGTTTAGGGTTGATGAGGAATAGATCAGTGTGGAGGACTAACTCTTCCGGGCAAAAAAATAAAGTTGATGAGAATTTGGGTTACCAATGTCTTAAACTTGTCGTTAGCAGTGTGAGCGGAGGAGTTGTGCAAGGTGGGAGAAGAATTCGGAGGAGTTGTGCAAGGTGGGAGAAGAATTTGGAGAAGAAGAAGGGTATTTGGTTATGAGTGATTTCTTACCCCTACTTGTTATTCGAGTTTGCAGATATTCCTATTCTAGTTTAGGAATATGATATCCCGATTTTGGTGTTAGGCTTGGATCTGCTGGATTATGGGATTAAGGTGATCTTTATCACAGTTTACTGTAATATGCGAATATGATATTCCTTGTTTAAAAAAAAAAAGAATTTGAAAAGAAAAGAAAGAGGAAAAAAAAATCATTTGAAGAAAAGAAAGAAAACTGAAAAAGAAAAAAAGAAAAAAAGGAAAAAAAGGCCAAGTTGCCCATATTATTTTTGGTGCTTTATTGGTCGATTGTTTAATCTATTTTTGGTCCTGTTGTTGATCTAGACTCAGTCTTCAGCCCATTGTTGGCTTAATTTTTTTTGGCTTTTGTGGTATTGTATGAAGACTCATGCCAATTTAAGGCCCATAGTTGGCTTCATTTCAGCCCATTGTTGACTTTTTCTTTGACCAATTTTTGGCCTTTGTAGTATTTTTTAAAACCCAGACCCCATTTAAGACCCATAGTTGGTCTCCTTTTAGCCTTTTGTTAGCTCTCATTTTAGCTGACAGTTGGCCCTATTTTGAAGATTCTCGGCCTATTGTTGTTAAAGGCCCATTTCTGATCATTGTTGTTGCTATCAAGTCATTGCCACCAACCATTATCCACTCCAACGAGTTTTCAACCATAATCTTCGGTCTTCGCTGACCACCGCTACCGTCTCCAACAAAAAAAAAATAATTAAACTTAAGATTTTAGAATCTTTCACCTGGAGTTTGTGTAATGCTTCAAAATATTTAAAAAATGAATTTTTCAAAAATATTTGACAAAAGGTTTTGATTAAAAACACTTACTCATTTTTATAAAGCATTAATATAATATTTTAATTCATAAAAGACAACCATCAAATGTTCGATGAACACCTTCAAGCGTTCGATGATGAATAGTACAATCACATTTTCTGCAAATCTGCGCATGTACAGAACATGTGTCAGTACGAACATCAAACGTTCGGTACTTTTATGGAAAGTTCGTTATGCTTTTATCAAACGTTCGATACCTTCATCAAACGTTTGATGAGAAATCCTAGATTCTTTGATATAAATAGATTAAATGTTCGATGTCGTATATCAAATATTCAATCATGTCTCAAAATGAATTTTTCGTAAGGGATCAGCAACTCACACCATTTCCTTATAAAATATACCCTTCCCTTGTGCAAAATTCCTCATTTTCATCCAAATACTTTAGAAACCAATTTTTCATAAGTTTGGGAAAGGATTTTGAGAGGAGTTTTCATTTGAAGAAGAACATCTTCTCCAAAGGTAAACCTTCAATCCATACTTCTATTTATAACACATTTCATTATTATATGTAAGTTATAATCATGTTTTGTTTTTCAAAATATGTTATAAGGATTTAAAAGCCATTATGTTAACTTTTCAAATGATTTTTGATAAAATGAATGACCTTATGTTTTATCTTTTAAAATGTATGTTTTCTATGTTCTTTGATATTATTTTAAGTCTAGGTATAGTTGTGGTTATGTTTGATAGAAGCTTTTAAGCATTCATGCATTGTAGACATACATCAAACGTTCCACCGTTCTTGATCGAACGTTTCATCTTTAAAACAAAACGTTCGATAATCGTGTCAAATGTTCGGTGGTGATCAGAAATGTCAAATTATGGTTTTTAAGGCAAAGAATACACATATCCCACAATTAACAAGAGATTACATTCTTAGCATGTTGTCGGGTTATTTTACAGTTAACGGGAGGTACGTGATGTCTGAGGTTTTGGATGAGCAGTCGAGATAAGTACAATAACTTAGTAATGAAACTGCAAATTTAGAAATGTGATATGTTAGTTGACTAAATATATTCCCCTTTATGATCAAGTTTACCGCTTTTATGATATGACGTTATTTGCTTATATACATTCCTCTATTTTTGGAATAAATGAACAATATCTGTACAGTAAGGTTATGGTACACTAGTATGTGCGGTAGAATGGCAATGGTCTTACTATTAATACAAGTTGATTTTATGGTCAAATGTTTCTTTTATGATGAGGGCCTTGGATCCAATAGTTAAGTTTAGTGACCAGCGCATCATTCTTTGAATGAGGTCACCGTTACGACTTTGCTAGTCAGTGTGGGCCACCCAAGGTCGGACTCGTTTAGACTGCTAATATAAGACGATATGTTTGTGTAATGTCCGGGGCACCAGAGTTGTACCAGAAATCCTTTTGGGTGCACAAACCCTATTGAAAGGAGGTAATGTTTCATGTAGACCATATTATTAACATATGACTATTTATATTGTATTTATGGAGCATATTTCTTACATTTAAATATAGGTGTTTAATCGCCGAGGTTATACTAATTCTAATTTTTGTCAAAGGGCATAATATCGAGGATTGGACCCGCCATTTATAAAAATATCATGTATAACTACCTTCTTGTATTAATTTTTATACCTCACTTTTTTTTTAAAATAACTTGCTTACTAAGTCAACCGACTTACTCAGTTACTTCCTTCTTGTAAAATACTTCGGTATTTTATAACTCCTCAAGGATTTGTTCGTTTGGGAGTTTCACCAGAGTTACGATATCAAGACTATACTTGATATACTCAGGTTTGATCTTTTAGATGTAAAGCTCTGTGCCCTTGTTCATTGATGATAGAATTATTTACTACTTATGTACTTAGATCAATTATTCTGTTGTTCATTTTGATAAATGTTTAAATGGGGAATCCAGTCAGTTTCTAGTTAATTGATTTGGATGCCATATGGACATTATACTCTGGGTTAATCTCATTTCAATAGTTAATTCTGTATATAAGGTGATCCTTAAGCCGGTGTTTTGCAAATATTCTCTCCACTGAGAGAATAAAGAATATCCATGAGTCTTAATTTGAACAATTAAGGCTAGGAGACGAACCATGCATTTAATTACAAATTAGTTAAATTCTTAGGGCGTTACAGTTTGAGGGGGATGTTAGAGTATATTAGGGGATTGAATTTCAGATATTTATTGTAATTTATTGTAATCTTCTATAATCAGATTTGATGATAATCAAATTTGATTGATTTGAATTAAATTTGATTGATTGGATTGTAATCAGATTTAATGGAAATCAAATTACATTGATCTGATTACTATACTTATCTATCTCAATTCTCCTTTAAATAGGAGTATCATGTATTGTAAAACTATTAAGTGAATAAGAGTAGAATGTAGCCCTTTGGGTTTTATCTTGTGGACGTAGGTCATAGACCGAACCACATAAATCTCTTATCTCTATTTTATTATTCCGCTTTTCTTATAATCTATAATGCATTTTGTTTTCTTTCAAGATCTAGCCTGCTCGGAGCAACTATTTTCCTTAACTGGAGTTATACATGGGTTAGTGGAAGCTGAAGTCATAGATAGTTTTTTCAATTGTAAGATTTTTTGTCTAAATATATGACTTTATAATTTCATAACGTTGTGCTATATTTATTTGAGCTTTATGCTCTTAATGTAAGAGCTTTATGCTCTTGATTTGTTATCAATAGAATATAAAAGAATCCTGTTAAAAAAAAAAAGATTTACAAAAGTGATGGGCAAAAGAAGAATTATAAAATGATGTGTAACATTTCTCAATACGCAATAACCAAAACACAACATAACATACAAATTTTATTTTATAGAATTGTTATTTTTTTCATTTTCTATATATCTTTCATTCATCTCCATTCATTTTTTTTTTTCAAATATGCCATTAAATTTGTAGGACTCATATGTAGGGCATACGATCTAATAGCTGGTTTGAAAAAAAAGATAAATGGAAAATAAAGATGTAGCATGTATCTTTATTTTAAACCGCATCAACTTTTTGTCATAATAGAGGGTAAGATGAGAAAGAAAGTAAGAAAGAAAAATGGTAGGTAAATAGTCATTGAAAACCTAAACATTTTTCATAGAATTTAAACTAACTAACGATCTTTTAGTAGCATATATATTCGAGTTGGGGTTGGATTTTCATTTTATTTTTTAGATTTTTAAATCTAACTTTTAATTTTTAATTATTGGTTACAATGTATACATGCATGATATAAGGGGGGGATTCAAGAAAAATGATAAACAAATATGTTATGATAGTTTCTTCTTATTTCTTAGAAAATCAGGAATAGCCATTACTGTGTTATGGATCAGCCACATACAGTTAGCTTTTTATTTGCTAAATTCTTTAGACTGAAAATTGTTTTTTGTTTATAAAGAGGCTTTCAAAAATAAATATTCATTTCTCTTTATAGCATCTCTAGTAGAGTTAGTAAATCCTTTAAAATAGTCAAATTTAATTATTATTACTTTTTTTTTATTCTCCCTAGCAGAATAGGTAAAGGAAATTTTTTTCTTATAGAATAAACAGTAAAAAGGCTTTTGAGCCACTAGATATCTTCTTTTTTCTCTCTTCCCCCCCTCTCTCTCTCTCCCCCCTCTGTCGCTCTCGCTCTCGGCTCAAACCCAGCCCCTCGCTTCATCTTCCTTCAACCCAACATAAAAAAAAAAAAACTGAATCTTTCATCTCTCCTCTCTTTCTCTATCTTCTCTTCTAGGTAAGTTTGTTAAAAAAAAAAAAAAAAAAAAAAATAAAGATCTCCAGTCAATCTCTCATCTCAGTCCATGTCTTCTCTTTCAATATGCGTTCAGTCTCAAGCGAAAGCCAGTCCAGTAATAAGCAAGCAGAAGTAGCAGAGTTGGTTCAAAATAGAAATTGAGTGGCTAGAGTGACGGCCAATAAGTGAATCTTACTTCGTAGTGACATCGAATAAGCTGAGGAACTTGGGATTTCAGGTTTAGATTCAGGGGAAGGAGTATGCGTGAGCGAGAATGAGAGAGAGAGAGAGGGGTGGAAAAAATAAGAACGAAAAATAATTTTTTTAAAAAGTAGAGAGTCAAATAAATAATTTGTTAAAATTTGTATTAAAAAAAATCGAAAAAGGCAAAAAAAAAAAAAATGTTTTTTTTAAATAGCTAAAATAGGTCTCGTTACTTACTTACCGGAGATGCTCTTATAAAATAAAACAAAAAAAAGTAGATGCAATGTTCATCTCATTTCGAATGATAAGCTACAAAAATGGTCAACTTGCTGATTGACAACGGGGCCAACTTGTCTGCGCATGAGGTCTTTCAAAGAACTTTCACGCGTGGGCCGTGGCCTTACCTTTAGTTACCCTTTTTTTTTTCTCCTACTTTTTTCTACCTTTAGTTACCTATTTCACATGAAAAATGTTTGCCAAACCAAGCTGATCATTTGTGGACGCGGTTCTTTTTCTTATGGCGGGGCCGGAAGATGATTAGACTCCATTATTGCTCTCATTTGAAAGCATCCAAACCATCTTGATTAATTGAACAATGAAATAATTCCTCTTGATTTTAATGAAGTGAAGAAGATCCTGATCATCTGTTTAACAGCTATATAGCAACTCTTGCTTAATTTGTTCCCAACTAATTTTTATATCAATGGTCTGAGATTCAAGGGCATTTACAAGCACAGACCCTTTTTCTTTTTTCATTTCTTTGTGTTTTTCTTTTTGCATTTTTGGACATTCGTTGGTTGGGTAAATTGGTTAAGGTTGCATTAGCTAATATTAAGCACTCATATTGGTCTGGCCCCGCTAAAACAGTTCAAAACTTATTTTTGGCTAACTTTGTAGGTTTGCAGTAAAAATTTCTTCAAAAAGCTTCTATACTGAGCTAACCAAAATAGTTAAGAATTAGTTTTTCTTAATATAAGAAAACAAAACTCATTAATATATATAAGAAAATAAAGATATAGAGTACTCTAATTTCCATCTCGATCACATTCAAAATTAAAATGCAAAATTCTTCTTGGATTAATCACCACACGTGCAAATAAAGCCTGTGATTTGATCCGCACCTACAAACTTCTTTCGCTGTAAATTTTGGGGGCAATAGATCAATCTCGTAGCTGTCATTACTAATGACCTTTGGATCAAATCACAGACTTTAATTATTAATTTTGGCCAATTGTGATGTTGCTGTCCAAAGTGATCAGCCAGGGACACTTTTGTCTTTTGGTGTGCTTGACATCCCAATTAGCGAAGAATACGTTCCATGCATCTTTTGCTTACAGAAAAAAAAAAAAAAAAAAGAGGCAATAATATCTAGAATTTCGTTTTCATCATCCCATCCCAGCTGCATGGGACAGTAGAATAATTTGATTAGGTGATCGAAGAAGCAGACACGTTACTCCACACCTTAATTTGCCGCCCTCTTTTATTATACGTATACGTACCCGATGACGGTCCAAGTAAAGGCCACGTAAGTCACATGTTATTAAATTAAATTAATTAAACAAGATCAATACTAAATATATATTCCAGCCAGAAAATTCACATGCTTAGTGATAGAGTTCCAAAAAGTCTGAATTTGCTACGTCAGAGGCAGCTTGATCCCACATGCAATTAATGCAACTCCCTCTCAATCAAATGCTATCAGACAAAATTTATAAATATCTACCTAGGCGGTTGCACTCTTGCATGTATAAATAGTTAAATACCTTGCCACAAAGCCATATCTTTTCTCACACAAAGTCAGCTCCAGGAGAGAGACAGAGAGAGAGAGAGAGACAGATGACAATGGCGGAATGTAAGGATGTTGAAATTGGTGAGGTTAATGGCCTTGAAGATTTGCAGGAGCCTTTAATCATCGGGCAAGACACAATAGTTTCCTATAAATATGATGAATCTGATGATCATAAGAGTGTTGAAAACGGATCCATTGGGATCGTTTTGCTTAGCACATTGGTTGCTGTTTGTGGCTCTTTCGAATTTGGATCATGTGTAAGTATCATTTCACTTCTTTTACAAACAATTAATATATCTTAGCAAAACGATCCTTTTTTTCTTTTTCTTTTTTCCCTTTTAAAGTGTAATATGATTCGTTGATTTTAATTCACAAAGGTTCTTGGCAGGTGGGGTATTCAGCACCCACTCAATCTGCTATCAGGGAAGATCTTAAACTCTCTCTAGCTGAGGTTGGACTTCCTTCTTCCTCTTCTTCTTTAAGTAATTACAGTATGAATTTATATGAATTTCTACCAATTCTATGTGATCATATATATATGTGACAGTACTCCATGTTTGGCTCCATATTAACGATCGGTGCAATGCTTGGTGCCATCACAAGTGGTCGAATTGCAGACTTCATTGGTCGAAAAGGGGTATGTTAAATTTGAAACTTTTTTTTGAAGATTTCATGGAGGCAGTCATTAAATTAGTACTCGTTAAAGTATTAATGAAATGATTAAATTTACTTATTCTTATTAGCTTAAGTTTTTGGAACAAGTGGTGATTTAACATGGTATCGGAGCCAAAATTATGAGTTCAAACGTTGACTCCATCATTTACTCTCTATTTCAATTAAATATTCTACGTGTTAAGCCTTATTTATTAAAAGGAGGTTTGAGCTCACACTTGAGGGAGAGTGTTAAAGTATTAATTAAATGATTAAATTTATTTATTTCTATCGGCTTAAACTTTTAGAATAAGTGGTACCGACTCAAAACATTTTTTTGGATACCATATTAAATCACCACTTATTTTTAATCACCACTTAATTTTAAAGTTTAAGTTTAATCTGATAGGAAGAAATGAAATTAATCTTTTTAGTTCATATTGTAACACAGGCAATGAGGATGTCAGCTGGTTTTTGCATTGTAGGATGGCTTGCTATCTATTTCTCCAAGGTATGTGATATTTGCATATTTGATTCTTATTGTAAGAAAGTAAACGTTTTCATCTTGCTGAAATTACTTGTTCTTATGTTTTTTTTTTTTTTTTTTCTCGATATGGCTTTAATATAGGGAGCTTTTCCACTAGACATGGGAAGACTATTCACAGGATACGGAATTGGAGTTCTCTCTTATGTGGTAGTTATTTGACTCCTATATCTTTTGTATGTTGGTATATCTTAGCATGGCTGTTTAATCTAATGCATGAATTTTTTTTTTTGGCACAAAATGAAAATATTTTGAAATTTTAACAATAATTAGCAAAGTGGATGAACAGGTGCCAATTTTTATTGCTGAAATAGCTCCAAAGAATCTCCGTGGAGGGCTCACAACATTGAATCAGGTTGAGAATATGAAGATCATTTTCCGTATGAATCTTGCTCACTGGTTGAAGATTAATTGGTTAATATCTTAATTCTCTCCCCGTTCTTGTGCTTGTTCTGCAGCTCATGATTGTTATTGGATCGTCAGTAGCATTCTTAACAGGAACAATCATAACATGGAGAACACTTGCTCTGACTGGTAAGTTCTCAATTCTAATTAAGTGTTTAAGTATATAGTTGAACTCGATTACAAAAGAATGGAAATTTTTTTTATACAAAAAGAAAGAAAGAAAAAGCATATATAAAAATTGACTCAAGGAGTGAGTGTTGGGTTTTGATTTGAAGGACTTGTGCCCTGCATTTTCCTGCTTGTGGGTCTATGCTTTGTCCCGGAGTCTCCCAGATGGCTGGTAAGCATTTAAATAAAATCTAAGCAATCCCAACTTTGTTTCAAATAAGATATATATATATATATATATATATAAGTTCAAATAAGTTATTAGATTGAGCAAGAAATGTGAATAAAGTCATACTTTGCAGGCAAAGGTTGGCCATGAGAAAGAATTTCAAGTTGCACTAAGAAGACTTCGTGGCAAATATGCTGATATTACTTGTGAAGCTGATGAAATTAAGGTACACTTCCCTTCCGGGGTGAAACTAGAATCTGTGATGTGGGGTCAAACTTAAATAAATACATATTATTTCTTCATATGTATTTGTGATTACTGCAGCAATTAATTAGTACATTAAACTTCAAAAAATTGGATTATTCAATTTATTTCTTTTCATTTGCTGAGAGAGAAAGAGAGAGTCCCTTCGTAGAGAATACAAATTCCTGTTTCACACCGAAATAATGTAGTTTTGAGGGAGAAAAGGCGGATGAGAGGCTGAATCCCAAAAATAAGAGATTGAGTAAAAAAATTGATATTAGTGATTTTGGATACCTTGACATGATGCCAGAGAATTTCAAAATTCCAAACTAAATTAGAGTTTCGCTGTTTAGAAGCCAATTGGAGTGTTAAGTCCAGAAAACTAAATAAATGAGGGTATTTTTGTTTTTCTACTCTAAAAGATGGAGCAAATTTGAAAGAAAAATTTTAGAGGACAAAATTATTATTTTGAAGGGACAAATATATAAAAAGTATATATTTTAAGAAAAATTTTAAAACTTTTGAGGGACATTTGTCCCCTTGCTTATACACGTGGATCCGCCCCTGTTCCCTTCTGAACACCCATATGAAGCTTCTTAATATAAATTTGGAATGCTTGAGGAACTGACTATGTCTGTTTCTTGGCAGGATTACATTGAAACTCTTCAGACTCTTCCAAAAGCTAAACTGATGGATTTGTTCCAAAGCAAATATATTCGCTCAGTGATTGTAAGCAACTTTCTCATGTTGCGAAATTCAGGACATGTTTGGTACAAGGAATGACTATTCCATGGAATAGCCTTTATCAAGTATGAAATGAAAATAATGCATTAGCCTTGAAATAGTCATTCCGATGGTCATGAATGAATAGTTATTCCTTTAATTGAGGGAATAACTATTCTTTTTAACTTTAAAGGAATGATTATTCCCTCAATTGAAGGAATAGTCATTCCATCATGGCTATTAAAATGGTTATTTCAAAGCTAATTTACTCTACTCATTTCATTTTTTATATAGACTATTCCATGGAATAGCCATTCCACATACCAAACATAACCTTAGGACATGTTTGGTATGCGGATGACTATTCCAGGGATAACCTTTATTAAGAAAGGAATGAGTGTAGTGCATTAAGCTTGAAATAACCATTTCGATAGCCATGATGAAATGGTTATTTCTTCAATTGAAGGAATAATCATTCCTTTTAAATTTAAGAGGAATGACTATTCCTTTAATTAAAGGAATAACCATTCCATCATGGCTATAAGAATAGTTATTACATACTAATTCATTACACTCATTCCTTTCTTACTAAGGGCTATTCCAAGGAATAGTCATTCCGCATACCAAACATAGACCTGCAGTGCTCCAATGTTTAGGGTGTCCATCCAAAAAGCCTCTCCTGTTGTGTACTTTTACATTGCTTTTTGGTGACTATTTTTAGATTGGAATTGGATTGATGATATTTCAACAATTTGGAGGAATAAACGGAATAGGTTTCTATGCAAGTGAAACCTTTGCAGCAGCTGGTAATTCAGGGTTTCTAAATATTTCATTCCTTATGTTTTTTGTAATTGGTTTTTTTCTTGACTCTTCTCTTTCATATCCTTTGATATCGTTTTATTTTTAAGGAATTTATTTTCTATTTCTATTCTCTAAAATGCAGGACTTTCTTCAGGAAAAATTGGAACCATAGCTTATGCTTGTGTTCAGGTATACAATTTCTGCCATTGTCCTCAAATTCATATCATCAGATTTTCAAACCAAACTCAGATTATCTAAAATTGATTCACAGGTTCCAATAACTTTAGTGGGAGCAATATTAATGGACAAATCTGGAAGAAGGCCACTTATAATGGTAGATAATTAATGTTATGGCATTTAAAAGCTATATTGGAGGGAGAGTAGTATTTTGATGCCATATGAGTAATGCAAAAATGGTTTTGCATATTCAGATTTCTGCAACCGGGACATTTCTAGGCTGTTTTCTAGCGGGAACTTCATTCATTCTTAAGGTAAGTCATCAAAATTAAGTGTTTGGAAAAACTATTTTATATGGTTGTTTTTCTCACATTATGGTCTGGAAAACCTGATTTTGTGGTCTTTATGAATCAGAGTCACAGCTTGTTACTGGAGTGGGTACCAATATTTGCTGTTGCTGGAGTGCTGGTAAATTAACTATTATATCGCAAAGCTGTGTAGAAAAAATAACAGCCTTTCAGGCGACTCCAAATTTTTATTTTGTTGACTTTTAGTTTTTCTTTTGTTCTATTGGAATGGGTAAATCAGATTTACATAGCATCTTTCTCTATTGGAATGGGAGCAGTTCCTTGGGTGATCATGTCTGAGGTAACTTTCAGAATTTCAAAGTGAATTTGTGCACATGTTGGACAACTTAGGACTCTATGGTGTCCTCATTTTTTTGTACGTTATTCTCTTGGATACCAAAAAGAGAGCTAGCAGATAAATCATTGAGTTTATCTGGAACTTGTTCTCTCCCAGATTTTTCCAATAAATGTGAAGGGGGCTGCTGGGAGTTTGGTGGTTCTAGTGAATTGGTTGGGTGCTTGGGCAGTTTCCTATACCTTCAACTTTTTTATGAGCTGGAGTGCTTCAGGTAAGAAAACTTCCCAACTGAGCACAAAACAAGTGTATTGTTTGCATGGTTTTACAACTGACTCTATCACTACCTTGTTTGATTTTCTTTTTCTGTTCTTTTCCAGGCACTTTTTTCATCTACTCTGCATTTTCTGTGATGACTGTTCTATTTGTGGCAAAGTTTGTCCCAGAAACCAAAGGAAAAACACTAGAAGAAATTCAGGCATGCATCAACTCATAGAGAGGGAGGAGGCTACAAAATATTGAATGGACAATAGCTGGAGAAGATCTTAGACAGTTTCATGTAATTTTTGCTCAAGTATCATCACTATTTGGGGCTGAAAAATTCAAGTCCGACCACGGCAAGAAAGATAATAAACTATCTATTTTATTGTGTACCAAATTCTTTTTCATTTTTTGGGGGGCAAGTATTGTGTACCAAACTCTTTGGCCACCAAATAGATGAAATTTATGGCCAAAATAAGGATTATTAGATGAGATGGAAATTACTTGTGGGTTGGAAAAAAGACAGCAGAGCCTATGATTTTGAATTGTGAGAAGTACACATATGTGTGCTTGTCTAAAAGAAAATGAGGATTACTACTTTAAACGAGTATATGAAAAGGATTTTTTGTCATCGTTGTGCAACTCTAATATAAAGTATGAGTAAGGACTAGTTGGAGTGAAAAGTGGTAAAATAAAAAATAAAAAATAAGAGGCATTTTCAAAAAAAAATAGAAGTGCTGCAAGAACCCACTAATGTGCACGATCAACGGAGCTCGGGAGAGCCTTTGTTGAAGCCTCGATCGATGCTTGATCAATTGAGTTTGGGACAAAATGTTCCAGTAAGGCATCGGTCGGTTGATGCTTGATCGACCAAGCCCTCAGTACTGTGAACATAAGGTTTTCACAAGGAGGTTCTGTGATTTTCGAGGATCCTAGGATTCAATAACAGTCTTAGGGTTTAAAGAAGGGTTAGATCATTGCTGTTAGATACGATGTGAATGTAGAGGGTATACGGTCTCGGACCAAGGAGGATTTAATCTAGAAGATATTGAGCCCTGTAAGTTTAAATATGTTCATGAATATGAAGTTATGTTACCATGCGATTTACATGCTTTGAATAAAAATGAATTTTGGAAAGAAAAGTGTGATTTTACAAAATAGGTTGTGAAAATGTGAGTTAACAAACCCGACGGTTAAGTGGGGATGACACACTTAAACACCTCAGTGTTGGAAATGAGGATAAAAAGACAAGCAACGTAGTGGTTATGTAACACCCCAAAATAAAAATTTGATTAAGCAAGTTTAAGTGTGCTCTAAATTAACTTTAGACCACTTGAGTATGGGACTTGAGCCTTTTTAAGGAACCTGTGAGTAATCGAATGATCGATTAGGATGAATGATTGATTGACGAAACCCTAGTCTCCAACGATCGATCTGGTACTCTAACAATTGATGGACGGTTACAACAACTTGATTTTAAGACGTTTCTACCCTTTTGAACGTGAATGAACTTGTTTTAAGAGATGCTTCTCAACCCTTCAGCCCCATTTCACTATTTCTTAGCCTCTAGAAACTTTAGAGAGAGAGAGAGAGAGAGAGAGAAGGGAGGAGGAGAGAGAAACTTGAGGGTTTACACTCAATAAGAGGAATCATCTCGTCTAATCTCATTTATTTCGTTATAGTTATTGTTTCTAGTATGTTTCTATTTGTTTTACTTGTTGTATTAGTCTATTGATCATAGGATTTTGTAAGGCTTAGTAGATTGTGATATTTAGGTTGATTTCGATTAAGTTGTTGATGGTTAGGTGGTCTTGGATTATGTTTACCATTGTTATTTGGGATGCTTGGAAGTAATCTAGTTCAATTTAAAGGTATGAAAGTAAATCTATATGCTTAGACATGAAGCTTTTGTTGTTTAGGGTTGGATTGAGGTTTTGGATGGTTTATTATACATGGATGATGTGTTCCTAATTAAGACAATGTTAGGATGTGTGATAGAACCTTAGATTATGATTAAAATTGGTTGAATTGGTCTAAGTTTAAAGTGATAGTTTTTGGTTGAGAATCGAACGTTTGGTGGTCTAGTTGAACGATCGATTGACCCGATAAATGAACGATTGATTGTCTGGCTGAATGACTGTTCTATCTTCAGATTAAGATTTAGGATGTATTAGCTTAGATTAAGTTATGATTAATAATTATTTCTCATATTTTGATGGTGGTGAGACTCGGGAAAATTATTTGGAGGAGCCTTGCGCCCCAATGAGTAAACTCACACAGATATATGTTATTTCAGATTACTTCATAACATGACTATTTTATACGATAAACTTACATATTTGCAACTCTTATAAAATATTTTTGTTAGAATTATGTGAACTCTAATTCGTTTATGAAAAACATGAGTTAGAAATGATATGATGTAAATGGATATTTATAAAAACATACATATAAAAGACAACTGTGAATTGCATCGTATGACGTAATACTGCGTTATGTACGGATGAAGGCTATGGGCTACTATTAGAAGGATTAATCTTTATGGTTAAGAGATTTACTTTTATGTTGTTTGGCCTTGGATCCAATGGTTTTCTAGGTGATTGGCGCAATCATGTTTGATTGGTGGTCACAATGACAGCATCGTTTGTGGTGTGAATCGCCCGGGGTTTAAATTTAGTCGAGCCACTAATAATGACGGTATGTGGAAACATCAGGGCACCGGTGTTGTACTACAGGTCCTTCGAAACAACGCCAACGCTACCAAACAAGGGGTCAAAGGCTTGGATAGATCATATGGAGTACACTATAACATATTTCCCTAATTATCGTGTATCTTATATTTATTATGCATCCATAAGTTTATAATTGATGATGATATTGTATATTAATGTCATGAAAGCTAAATGGCTTGTTTACTCAAATTGAGCTCACAAATACAATAACCCATAATCTTGTATATCTATAATCTTTAAGTTGTATACTTACGTTTGTATATTTTTTACCTATAAAATATGTGTTATTATATAGTTGGCCTTCCTATAGATGTCAAATTTGAAAAGGACATTGAGGTTGGTGCGGTCGTTTAGCATAATGATATTGATCTGGTTAATGCTTGATGACTCATTGTAGGATTTTGCTTACTGCTTATCGTAATTAGTACTTTTTGGTGATGTTGCAGAATTAGTATTGAGACATGTTTGTATAATAAGGTTTAATTTGGATTTTTTATAACAATGATGTGTATAGTATAATTTCGGCTAATGTGATGATTCTTAGTAGAGTATCTAGCATTTTTCATTTAAAAAAATAAAAAATAAAACCACTCTTGATAAGATTCAGTATGGATCATAGACTCATACATGCATAATAATAATATTGTAGTTGACAGCTCTTTTAGAACATCCCAATGAGCTCTTCAAAGTTTTTCTAAATTTTAGGAGAGAAATACACTTTCTCTATTTTATATAATCACTTTTCAAAACCCTTAAACAACAAACTCTCTAAATATTTATCTACTTTAACTAAATATTTTTTTTAATTCGTTGAAGGCCCCACCGACTTCAATATCTCACTTATTTGGAGAGACTTTGATGGAGAGAGAGAAAGAGTAGTGAGGAGAGTGAGAGTGAGATGAAATATAAAAACATAAAAAGTTGAATAGAGAAAGAATTTTGTTCTCCATATTTGGAGAGAGATTTGACAAAAAACTAGTTTGAATAAGTTATAGAGAGCTTACTGCAAGGAGAACATTGAAAAGTTTCTCTAATATTTAAAGAAAGTTTTAAAATAAAAAAGCTTGATGAGATGCTCTTAGGAAAGAAGATTAAGTTAATCCTTACAAACAATTTGATTCAATGTGCTATCTTCATGAGAAATTACTAAAGAGAAACACTTCCTAGCATTCCTTAATACCATCTTTCAGCTTTCTTGTCCCATGTGGCAAGCTCACATCTAATTATTTTATTGTTTTTGTTTTTTTATTCAAAACAAAAAAACAAAATCAATCTTTAAGAAAAATGCTAAAAGATTGTATTGAAAAATGCTAAAATTTTTCCTTACCAAATTTGTGCATACAGTTTGTTAAATGCCATAACTACCTGAGTTGGCTCTTCTTTTTCTATTCTATGCCTAATCTGGCCCATCGAGCTTCATAGTTCATAGACAACCAACCCCAAGCCCACCCAAACGATGCCGTATTCAGCCAGACCAAAGGGCGGCCAGGCCATGACTATCTTGTGGCCGACATCACACCACGATGGCATGGGACCCACTTGTCCAGTTTAGACTTTAGAGGCTTTCTGCTACCGTTGCCCAGACGCAATGACGCGCGCGTGACTTCATTTGGACACGTTTCGCAACTACATTTTCAAAGAATGAATCATTTTTTGTCGTCTACTTTTTTTTTTTTCGTTTTTTTTTTCCTATGCAATACACAGGAAAGGGAGAATTGGTTTTCTTTGAATGAATCTCTAGGGCTGTAAGTTCGTTGAAGAGGTAATAGTGTACGAAATTGTCCCTCTTGGATTTACTTTTTGCACTCTTGTTTGGTTCCCGAGAAAATGCCGGAAATAGAAACCGAGCTGAATTATGCGATTCGTGCTCTCTTTTTAGAGAAATGTTCTAGTCAATGGAAATTTGTTTTTTTTGTTTCTTTTTCCTACATTTTCTCAGCAGCCAAACAGCGGATTAAGTACTTAGAGTCGTATGGTTGTCAAATTTTGTAAGTTAAACTATTTTGTAGGGGAGCAAATGGTGCGACCATAGAGGATCCGAAGTTCGATTTTTTCTCTCTTTCCTTGCATCTTGAAGCAATCAAACAACACACTAGGTCAACGAGTGATGGTTTTTCCGAATATTGGTTTATGATATGTGTTTAATTGTGGTCCGAATGATCAAAATTTGAGGTTTTGGTCCAAATGAAGGCACATTATATGTGAATTGTATGGGTGAAATCACTGAAATGCTTACTTTTGCCTGATCATTTGCTTCAAAGCTTGCAAGCCTGCTCATTGTGTACAGAACTCTGTGTTCAAGATCTTTACTAGTTGCTTTCAGTGTTGAAAGTCATTTGTGGTTTGATTAACATGATTTCATGTGAAGGTTATCTCTTTTGTGGTTCTCGACATAGTTGCCTGTATAATTATTCGATATAATCGAAATGCTGCCTAAGGTCTAAAGCATGTCTCGTGTGTAGGATCAAAATGGTCATGACTGAGTTATGGTGAATTGAATGCCCATACGGTTGGTAAGCATTGGTAGTCAGTGAACTTCGAAATAAGTTATATGATGAGTAGGTTTGTCAAAAATACCAGTGGTTGTGATGGTGCGAGTGCTACCAATGTATCTTCCGCAATTGGAGGACCCAGTAGACCATCAAGAGGACCCAGTAGACCATCAAATTACCTTGATCATGAAATTGCCCAACTCACAAAGCTTAGCTCCAGGCCCCAGGGACTTTTGAGCCAGGGGGGACCTGGCAGGTTGAGGTTACCCATTTCAACAGTCAAAATGTTGGTTGGTCGAGAAGGTAACCACTCGGGTCGGGGGAAATTCTCATCTGCGGATGGCTGTCATATATTAAGCCGGTATTTGCCTGTCAATGGAGCTGTTAGGGTTGACCGGATGAAAAGCCGCGCTTATATTTCTCAATTTTCAGCTGATGGTTCTCTTTTTGTTGCTGGATTTCAGGTATTCTATATGATTTGTCAAGCTAGAAATGATTTAGTGATATTAGAAGAATCGACTTTACCTCGTGTAAATTTTAAATTGTTCTGCACTTAATATACTACATAAGTGTATGCAATTTTATCTGTATGATCATTTTTCCACTGTTTTTGTATAACAGGGAAGCCACATTAAGATATATAATGTGAACAGTGGATGGAAAGTTCAGAAGAACATTCTAGCAAAAAGTTTGAGATGGACCATTACAGATACATCTCTGTCACCAGATCAGCGTTACCTTGTAAGCTTGCAATGATTATTAAAATAGGCAGCACTTTATTATAATATTGATAGGATGGAAAGATTAATTAGTTGTGCTAGTTTATAGCTTATTTAAATTTTTGGTTGTTGGTGTCCGATGGAGGTTTGCCTTTTCTTCTATTGATGCAGCAGACAAAATTTTCTGTGACCTCTTACCTGGTTAAGTAAAATGGAATGGCAGATGGTCATATGTCATCTATGTTCTCATCTATGGCTTAATTTTTACTAGTTTTTTCTTTTCATGCAACGCCCAAGTTTGTGCAGATCTTGTACTTCTTGTAGCTTCACATGTTGTTTCTGGGATAGTAAAGATAACATTACCAAAATCTAATGGATTCTTGGTTTGTCTGTTTTATCTATACTCGTAATTTGGTTGTTCTATTTTCTTCCTGGCCTTCTAGATTGAATGTGTTGTAAGATATTGACAGTTTTGGAATCATGTTTATTTCATGCCTATGCATAATTGTTTTGTTGACTAGTGTTAGTCTGATCCTTTTTTATTCTATCCTGAATGCAAATCTACAGGTCTACGCAAGTATGTCACCCATTGTACATGTTGTTGATGTTGGATCTGCTGCAACAGAATCACATGCAAACATCACAGTATGTGCTACTAGCAATTCCCTAGTTCTTTTTAAGTGTCCCTCTTTATTTCCTTTTTTTTTTCCTTAGGGAATTGATGTTATTTGAATGCCTTATGATTAGCCTTTTAGCTCATCTACGAAGTGTTGCTTCACATCTAAAAGCACCCTTTAATTTGCAGGAAATTCATGATGGCTTGGATTTTTCTCTTAATGGCGATGATGATGAGTTTGGGATTTTCTCTGTAAACTTTTCAAATGATGGGCGAGAGCTTGTAGCTGCAAGTAGCAATAATTCAATATATGTTTATGATCTCGAGGCAAGGAAACTTAGCCTCCAAATTCCAGCACACATGGTATGATTGTTTTATTGTTATGATAAGACATTGGTTATTGAACACTTTGAAATTTTTTAAATGTGCCAGGACGTAAATAGGAAGCATATTGATGAAATTAGAGTGGGAATTTCACTGAATGAGGATTAGTTTAATATATTTAACCCTTCTTCACCGACCCAAAGAAAAAAAAAATTCTGGATATGAAACTGTACTCGGAATCTTTGAAACCACTATTAAGCTAAAGCAATGGTTGTGTTTGCGCAATTTTTCAATTTTGGAAAAATTGCATAGATCACTATACCAAATACAATACTTAAAATCCTAAAGCAGTTATGGACTTATATTTCCTTCACAAATAACTTGTCATGCTGTTTATTTTCAATCTGGACTTTCAAAAGCAAACCAATGCCGGTTGAATTGTTTATAAATTGTGAGTTTTATAAATTGGGTCCTCTTTCTTCTTATTTTTACTTACAAAAAAAAAAAATGTGAGTTTTCACTTCCTTCTGACGAAAACTAAAGATAAGATTGAGCTGTTTATTTGAGCTTTAGGATGCAATATCTATTTTTGGTCAGGGCAGATGATAAACTCATCACAGGTTCCGGAACACTAATATTTGTCAGAGCAACTCGGTGTGACTGTGATGTAAACTTCATACTGAATTTCTTGCTTTCCCAATAAGAAGTGGTTATCAAATTTTTTTTTGATGAATAAGAGAAAGATATAATAAGGCGCAAAAAAGCGCAACCCTGGTACACAGGGAGTATACAAGGCCCTTAAGAAGAGGAAGAGAAATGTACAAGAAAATCATTAAAGCTTAAAACAACAGGAGCTAAATAAGCAAAAGTCCAAAAATACAGAGAATGGAAAAAGAAGGACTTAAGCTCCTCAAACGATCTTCTTTGTCTTCGAAGGTGCGATCATTCGCCTTTTCCATAAGCACCACAAGAGACAGAGGGCACCATCTTCCACACAACTGCACTCCGGGAGCGACCACCAGTCCACCAACAGGAAAACAAATCAATCACTCTAAGAGGCATAACCCAAGATAAACCAAATCGGCTAAAGATGGTGTTCCAAAGGGCATTGGCAACCTCACAATGAAGAAGAAGATGATCCACAGTTTCTTCATGTCTTTTGCACATACAACATCTGTTAATCACGATGACATGCCTTCTTCTAAGATTTCCAAAGTGAGGATCTTCCCTAGAGCTGCCGCCCAAGCAAAAAGGCCACTTTCAAAGGGGCCTTGGTTCTCCAAATGCTCTTCCAAGGAAAAGGAGGAACATTATTACACACAAGGGTCCTGTAATAGGATCTAACATCGAATTTTCCTTTGCGAGAGGGATCCACCAAAGCTTATCTACTCCAGCCCTCTCCCTCGAATGGAATATAACAGGGAGAAAAAGGAGCCATAGTATCCAACTCCCAATCATGAGCTGCTCGAATAAAACTGACCTCCCATTGAAGGGAGCCACTAGAATAGTCCAAATGATCAGCCACAAAAGCATTCTTCTCACGAGCTATGACAAATAAGGCCGGAAAAGCTACTTTAAGGGAGATTTTCACACCACGTATCATCCAAAATCTGATCTTAGATCCATCTCCCAGCTCACATCTGGTGTATCTACAGAACAAGCTTCAACCCTTCCTTATATTCTTCCATAATCCCACACCGTGCGGCCCAGAGGGGCAGAGAACACCACCCACCCTGTAATCAAATTTTCTGAAGAAAATGTTTGAAAGTGAGATTGTTTGGTGCCTTGTGGATTAGAACTTCATACTAATGGAGCCATTGCATGTTCAAAGTTTTTAGTTCAACTTACTTTTTTTCCCTTTCAAATTTCCTATGCAAAGAACAATGATGTTTTCCTTGGGATGAGCTTTGGCAATTTGTCATGTGCAAGTGGGAAAAATTATATGATTACTGTGCTTTAAATACCTTGTACCCGCTTCTGGAATTAGCAGCATTAACATGTGATTTTTATTTCCTGTTGCAGTCTGATGTTAACACAGTATGCTTTGCGGATGAAACTGGCCATCTCTTATATTCTGGAAGTGATGATAATCTCTGTAAGGTAGATTTACACTTTTCTCTTGTAGAGAATCATGTAACAACCTTGACTTGATGTGCGGTTTAAGTGCTTTCTCTAACAAATAATATGAGGACCAGCAGCTTCTTAGAAAAGGCTAATTCCATCCATGCTGCTGTTTTGTTTATGACTTTGCAAGCACTTAATTGCAAAGGCAAATTTCTATTTTGAAGGGTCATTTGGTGTTGTGTCTGTCTGTCTTATGATGAACATGAAAGAAATTTACTATTCACTTATCTCTTGGGCGGTCATGCAAATGAATTTTTTGATCCAAGTATCATTGCATTCTCTGAATTGTATGAAATTTCTGTGGGTGATATTTCGAGGTTTGTTCACTCTTTGAGTTCCATTATTGAACTTCTGCATGTGTGTTTTTTGGTTGCTGGCTGAGATTGATGAAGCAGTAGCTTTACCCTCTGGTAATGACCTAATTGGTGAAGAACTTTTGGGCTTATATATTACCTTCTACAGGTGTGGGACAGGCGCTGCTTTATCACGAAAGGACAAGCAGCTGGAGTCTTGATGGGACATCTTGAGGGCATAACATTCATTGACAGTCGTGGAGATGGGCGTTATCTTATTTCAAATGGGAAAGACCAGACCATCAAACTCTGGGATATACGGAAAATGTCCTCTAATGCCACACAGTATGTCTGAATTACTGGTTCCCCCCTGCCTAGGTTTACTTGTTCTTTATCATGTTTCCTTTTAGTTTATGGTTTAATCTTCCCTTAATGCTTTGTTACTTCTTCCCTCCTTGACTGCTCATATTCCTTACATAATAGAAGAAAGGAGTTGAGTCCCATATCCAATAACCTCAATGGTTTTCAGCATTAGCTAGTCAACTTAATTTGCTTAATTCTTACATAATGCATTACTCGTGTTGTTTTTATGAAGAAATTAGCTATTAGCTAGGTCATGTGGTCAATGTAATCCGATAGCAAGAACATCTTTTTGAGAGTGATGCTTTCTCAGTCGTAGCAACCCTGAGGCTACCACTGGCTAGCTATGCCATTTTCATCCACGCATTGTCACCTGATCTTGGTACAATTAAAAGTCTAATGAAACTTTTAGCCACTGCACCAGAGTGCTCGTGAATAAATTCTTGAATTTTTAACTATGATCCTAAAACTCTTCTCATATTTCGGATTTAGTGTCAGAAACTTGGCGATACAACAATCATGTCCACCCATGTTCAACTCTTGTTGCAATGTAATTCTCCATCTTTTTGGCTCAAGTAGTGCAAAGTTCTGAGGTTATTTTGCAGTTTCTTCAAAGAAAAAAATTATATACTTTTTTGTTATCATTATTAGTTTTACCATATTTGATTCTTATACATACAAAAATGTCGAAAACAGAGATAAATACATATGCTATCTCATATGGTCAAGAAGACATGTTTGGTGTTGAGACACAGCACTTGTTCTTGTCCACAAATCACATTCGGATCCTCTGCCATTTCTTTTGCTCTTGACACTATTTACTTCAGTTTTGTTTCTGTTGTAATTCCATGTGAAAGGATGTATATGTGCCTTCCACTAATACGTGGAAAAGACATGACTGGTCTCATTGTGATAAGACTTCAAGATGCACCATTAGCTGTTTATTTTTTGCTGCTCATCATGATGGCGTGCAGGATATAAATACTTGGCCACTGTAGGACCCTCATCTGCCCATCAAGGATGATTTTTTGAAAAACCCGTAATTCATGGTATTTAATTAATGCATCGACACTTTACCCATATCAGTTTTGTTTTTCATATTGTCCTCCCACTGTTTGAGGCTTGAATGTGGGAAGAGGAATTATTTAAATTCTGGAATCATGGCAAGGGATAATGGGATTTAGGGAGAAAACTTCATGCCGTGGCTTCTATAATAGGCAAACATTATGGGACAAGAAAAGTGGAAAAGGAGGACCATCTTTGTGGGTCAAAAGGATTATAGTTCCTGTAGTTTGTCCATTTTTTTTTCCTTTCTTATGTTGTCTAAATTAATTAGTATTTCATATCAATGCTAATTTGTATCCTTCAACTGGCAGTCCTAGGCTTAGAGATGACGGCTGGGATTACAGAATGATGGAGTACCCACCTCATGCAAGAACTTTGAAGCATCCTCATGATCAGTCATTGGCAACATATAGAGGCCATTCAGTCTTACGTACTCTAATTCGTTGTTATTTCTCTCCCGTGTATAGGTAATCTAATAGTGGTTTCTCTAGTAGTATTATATTGCTTTATTTGACATGTTTATTTATAGTGAACCCCAAGATGTGTATTGATTTTGCTGAAACTTTTAGAGTCAGTTTGTTAGGCTGGAAAAGTGGGGGGGGAGGGGGACAGCAAACCTTGATGTTATACCCATACTGCTGAATCTATTAGCTGTTACAATTTGTCATGACTTGACTGGGCTATCACCTCATGTATGACTTTCTGAATTTCTATTGTTTGGGTATATGTTTCACTGTCACTTTTTTGTAAATTTGTTTCTTTTATCTCCTGGTTTCTCGCTATCTCTGGAAACAAAGCTTGATCTTGGTCAAATGTTTTGACGCAGGATGCCACCATCTCCATGGTCTGGGTTTACTGGTCTACCCTAAGTTTCCTAGCCAAAATTATGGGTGGTTGAATTTGATCCAACCCTTTATCAACTTTAACTGTTTAAGAATTCTGTGAAGTTACTCATAAAAAAAAAAAAAAAAAAAAAAATTCTGTGAAGTTAATATTTCAGATTATGTTTAGTTTCTAGTCAGGAAAGGAATTGACCCAGCCCACTTCAACAATTGGTCTGGCTTTAGGGCATTAGTTCACCCGATAATGATATCTAGTTTTAGGGCATTCTATATCCAACTTACAGTACTGATAGTAACTGGAATTTTGAATAATATTTCTCATTATGTGTATGGCTTTTTTGCAGCACTGGTCAGAAGTACATCTACACTGGATCTAGTGATTCTTGTGTTTATATTTATGATCTGGTATGTACGTTATTTGTTTCTATTTACCCCCCCTCCCCCCCTCCTTTATCAATATCATGATTCACATGTGACATTCCATTTAGAGGTAATGATGTGGTTGAGGGAACTGAAAATGTCATCCTCCTTTTTTAGTCTTGTCCATTGGATACATTCAAAGGATAGAGTTCTCTCATATCTTTGGTTTTTTTGGGATTTTTTTTTTTTTATATAACAAGATGTACTCATTGAAAGTTAAAACTAGATGATGATCTGCCTTTTATGGGTAGGAGATATTAGTTGGCATTTATTGCATTGTTAACATGGACAAAGGGTGGTTGCATTTGTTGATAGCCAGTGGACAACATGTTAAAATCCTGGTGAAATGAGTCTTGAGTTGTCCAGGTAATGAGTGTTATATGCAATCCCCTTGTGCTTAAATAAAACTGGCCTCAGTCTTCCTGTATATATCACGTGAAATTAGCCTGTGGGCAGTTTTGGAATGCCTCTCTTAATGTCCGATTATGATAGAACTATCCAGTGTGAGAGTTTTTGGTGGCAGGGAAATTATTGTGGTTGCATAGGTCAATGAAGAAGGCAGGTCTCGTCATTTGCAAGAAACACTTTTTGTTCTGCAACTTAATTTTTCTTGGCCAAGCCTCTTTTTCTTTTAGAGAGTGAGGGAGAGAGATGTGGTTGTTGATTTGACATAGCTCAGGCATGGTGAGAAAAGAAGGGCTGAACTGCAACAGTAAACAGCGTCGTTTGGTACAAGCAATGGGGCTTTCATCATCATTTTTAACCTCAGAGAAGCTCGGGGTGTGCATCATGCTGTTCTTGGCCAAGCCATACAAGCTAAACCCTACAGATATGAAAAACCAATTTCCCTGGACTCCTGCATTTTCCAGGATTAGATCCCGAGAAATCTCCCATGACTCATGAGTGCAATGTTCATTATTCACATTTTACCCAACTTTAGGTTGTCCACTGGATACTGTTACAAAGTCCTGTAACGGGCCAAGTAACAATCTAGCAGATTATCATGTTCACCTTCTATTTTATGCCATACCTTTTTTCCCATGTTGGTTAAGAACAGCATGGTACCTTAAATCACTGGTAAGTTTATTGTTCTTTATAGGTGAGTGGAGCTCAAGTTGCAAGACTCGACTACCATCAAGCACCTGTAAGAGATTGTAGTTGGCACCCTTTATACCCTACGATCATCAGCTCTTCTTGGGATGGGGAAATTGCCAAATGGGAGTTTCCAGGGAGCGGTAGCCAGACTCGGTCAAGGCATAAGAGATGCCCGCGGAGAACTTTTTCTACTTAAAATAACCCATAGTTGTACACGCACTAGTTGCTTTTTATATTTTGGTTGGTATGCAAGTTTCAAAACTTTATGTTAGCTAAACTGCTGTAGGAGTGCAGTCACTTGAATATACTTCATATTTATTCGCTGTATATGTTTTTGTTATCGCTGTAGATAAGTCTTAATAAACGTGTAAACTGTCTTTGTTGGGCATGCCGAGAAACAGGGTAGCTTAGTCCAACACATATGTAATTGTAAGAATTGGACAGATTATGAACTTGTAGCTTATTCAAAGGTGGTCCTCTAATGATCATCTAAGCTGTATTGGAAATAATTACTAGAGGTAAAGAAGCCTGTGTTGTAAACGGATCCTTTGTTATTAGATTGTTATTAAGCTGTTCGATTTTTAACAAAATTTTGAATAGTTTAAAAGGGGGGGTTGTGGGGCCTACTTGCTCTGGGCAAGTGAATTCTGCATTCAAGGTTTGCCCGGGGCTGGTGAGCTCGAATCCTCATCCGTTGTAAACAAGTTGAAAGCTGATAAATTATCAATTGATGATGATAGCTAAGCAGATTTGGTTGGATTGGCAGTGGCCCAAAGCTTCCAGGGCCTCGTATCGAGCAAGCTTCCATCGTTGAAACTCATAAGCAACTTTAAAACCCCAATACTTACAAAAATAAAATAAAATAAAAAAGTTAAGGATAGAAATAAAAGATATGCATAGAAAATATGTACGAAATTTTTGTGAAAAACAGTAACCTTATTTAATCGATGATTCGATTACACCATTTATCTTTTTTTTTTTCCTTTTTTTTTCCACCAAAACAATTTGAAGCGTTATTTCAAGAAAAGAACGTGCCAACATGTACGGCAGGCACATAGCGGGATGATAAATACATCGCATGATTGGGAGAGAGTGTGTGTCTCGCTCTGAGCTCTCTATCTCTACGAGTCTATCTCTCCCTTTTTTTTTCTTTTTTTTTTTTTTCTCTCCCTCTCAATCCCAATTTCCAAGTCTCAAACCTCACACGCACAAACACACAACACAAATCTCCCTTTCTGGCTTTCTCGCTTCTGAGCCACACGAAACAGAGAGAGAAGCCAATTGCGGAGAATGGCGTCGGCAACAGCTAGGGTTTCGTTCCGTATAATCATGGCCGTCCTTTTACTCCTCGTCCTCTTCTACGTCGGCCGCCCTCTCTACTGGAAGATCTCCGCCACCATCCACGACATCCGCAACAACAAACAGACCGTCAAGCAAGGTATGCAATCTCTCTCTCTCTCTCTCGTTTTTAACCAGCATTTTTCCCTTTTGTCTTGCCTAAAACGCGTCGTTTTGGTGGTGCTTGGTCCCAGGCCTTTCCCAGATCGTTCTGGAAGCCCAGAAAACCGTCGGATGGTACCACGACGAGTCGGACTCGGGCGCCGCCACGACTCGTCGTCTTCTGCGTAAGCTTTTGTGAAAAATATATAATGCCTTTGTGTTATAACGGTAGATCTGGTGGTAACACTAGGAGGGCTCTTAAAAGTTAAAAACGCTGTAATATTTCTGATATGGACGCGTAATAATAGAATTTGGAACGGTGAACCTGGATCAAGGGCACATTTTTAAAATTTTGTAGAATGTAAGGGTCTATAAATTAATAATGTGATCACTGATATGAGAAGTTGGTGAATTTTCGAATTTGTCGAAAATTTCACCTGTTCTGGTGGTGAAAATAGGTGTTCATCATTGTTTCTTGCTTTGTGGCGAATTAAGTTTACGATTCTTATTGATTGAGAAAAGAGATATGAAGGAGTTAGTTGAACTTCCCCTAATATCACACAAAAAACGAGGGCCGTGTCACTATTTTCCAAGCCGGTAAAAGTACTGCTTTATGAATAAAAATTAGCAAGTGTTCTTTCTCTCATATGTTTTTCCAAGAAGGTAGGCTCGTCTAGATTTTTTTAGGTAATTCATGGAGTTCTTAAAATCCTTAAGACAATGGTTGCATTGAAGTTTGTTGTTTAGATTTTGCCATATTAGCATTTACGGATCATTAATGTTTCTTTAAGCAATGCTTGCATCTAAAACCGAAAGCACTTGACCCTCCTCAAATCCATTGGAGATTAGCCTACTTGGTACCCTTTCTTTGTTATCATGGCCTTCAGAAATTAATATTGATGAAGCCCTTTTAACAAATAAACCAATTTCATATGTTAATTTACTAGGCTAGGTTCTGTATGCATTATTTAGCTGCTGAAGAAGAAGTTTTAAGGATGTAATTAGATTGAAAGAATTCTACAATTTAGTGGGAAGTGGTTAGATGGATTTGTAGTTCTCAGTTCACATTGCATCAGCTAACGTGGTGTGTTTTTAAGTGGTTTTGATTTTGTTTTTTTAAAGTAGCTGACATAGAAAACTACTTCAACTGATGTGCAATGGGCATGAAGAGTAAGGAATATTACTTAATATTAAATATTTAAGAAGAAAGAGTAATGATATTATTCACACTCATTTATTACATCAATTTCACATCGGCTGATGTGCCTTCTCATTGTCCGTCACTTAAAAAAAAATAGAAGCAAAACCATTGAAAACACAACGTATCAGCCGATATCAACATTAACATTACTCCAAAAGAGACACATGCTATTGGGCTTGCTCATCTGTCTCCTACTTCTACATGGAGATGGTTCTTACTTAGGCCATTCATGAAGATGCTACTTTCTGAGCCACCCTAAAGATTGTCACATAATGTTAGCCTGGATTATTTGCGACTATAATTCTGTACATTTGTTTGTCTTTTTCTTTTTATCATTCACGAGGTGTTCTTGTGGATCTTGTTTAAAAGGGTAGATGGTTCTTAATTATGTCCTAATCAATCAAACATTTCACCTATGTTTTAGTATTAGAGAAGACAGATCCAGCTGTGCAGAGCGGTGAAAAAAAAAAAAACATAGAGGAACAAACACACTTAATGGTATACTTGATGTTTTATCTCGAGTCGATTCTACCAACTTTCTACCATCATCAGAACTCCTTCGACTTTGTTAGGCTCAATCTGCAACAGATGGAAACATGGGAATCAGAATCGGAAAAGACGAAGGTAGGAAAATGGAACTTTTGGGCCGGGCCTATTCATTTGTCAAGTTTGCTGGGAATATGACTTGGGCCTTAAGACCAGCTTCAGCCCAGAAAACATATATAACTGATTTAAGGTTCATTCCACATGCATCCCTTTCTCCACTAGCATTTGAAAAGAAAAAGGAAACACATTTTGTGAAGGAAATTTCTCGAGCTGTCCATTCCGTGGGTTAGGGATGTCTTTTCACACAAAATATTAAAAAATTGAGATTTGCGACTCTTGGCTCAAAATATCCTGCCGACATACGTAGGGCTAGGGATGTCTTTTCATACCAAACTTAAAGGATTACTTAAAAAAAAAAAAAAAAAAAACCAAACCAAACCAAACAAATAAATTCCTTCTCTAATTTTGTGCTGGTGGAAATTACCATTGTCGAATCCAATGGTAATTTATTAACAAATTCTTGTAGAACCAAAAGTAATATGATAACAATATTTTTTCTAAAAATTAAAAACACTTCAAGTATTTCAGTTTCATCTTTATCAAATTTTAAATTAGAATGGTCATAATTATGATTCAATAAGTTAGATCCACTTTCTTTTATGTTACTTTCTGATATTTTTGTAATAGATTTTTTTTTGAAATGGGACCTTATTATATTAATTAATCAGAATAGGCTTGTTCAGCAAGTACAAGATTGTGGATAAAATCAGAACTATCCCAGTGCCAAACATGATCTAAAGATTGATGTAAAGCTGTCTTAGCCAACCGATGGGCTAGTTCATTCGCTTTTTTTCGAACATGGGATATACTCCACATAGATAGGTTGTGAAGGATGGCCCGAGTATCTGCTAGTAATTGGCCATACTGAGTCCAAGATGGCTCCTATTGACGAAGAGCTTGAACTATTTTCAGCGCATCGCCTTCCATGATAACCCAGGTTGATCGTAGATCACGACAAAATTCAGCCGTCTTCCATATTGCGCCTACCTCTACAATAGTGGGATCTGTAATAAATGTAACAATAGTGCACTTAGAAGCCACAATAAACCCCTGTTCATCGCGGGCTATTACCCCAACTCTCATTTTGTTGGACGTTCAATCTATAGCTGCATTTCAATTGAATTTTATCATCCCTGTCGGAGGCTTACACTAATGCTGTCTCATCGAAATGGACGAAACCCCCCATACAGATATCATGGAGAAGCTGAACTTGGTGAAACTGAGCCAAAGAATGGGAAAAGATATCTATCATTAATCAAGAATATGAATTTTCGTTGTTCATTACTATTCTTATTTATAACAATAAATACTATAACAAATATTAAAGATAGTATACCATGACAATCAAACGGGACATAATAATGATTCAATATGTTAGATCTATTTTATATTTTGTTACTTTTTTCTAATATTTAAAATATATTTGATTGAAATAGTGGTAAAATATATTTAGAGAATTGAAAAAAAGACGACTTTTCATTGTTCATTATAATAGTTCTTTGTAGTAAAAACATAATATAATAAATATTAAAGATAATATATTCCTGTAAAAAATATGATACTTTGAAAATGATAACTTATTAAAAAGGAATTTTAGGGGATAACTTCCCTAAAATAAATTTTAAAAACAAAACTCCCACGTTGTAACTATAATTACTATGAAATTATTCATTATAATATAAATTATTCTTATTAATTTTATGATTTAATGATAAGATTTTATTAAAAAAAAAAAAAAAAAAAACTCTTTGGTCTAGGGCTATCCATGTAGACAGCCCATCATTCATCCTAGCCCGAACAGCTAGCCCATTCCGGCTTGGACCAGCGTTGCCTCCAAAGATTAGGAAAATATATTACTAATAATAATAATAATAATAATAATAATAATAATAATAATAATAATAATATATTGTATATATTTGATGACGATATTCTCCATTCACGTTAAGTATGCACCAATTTTGATAGATGCCTCGCCAATTAAAATTCTTGCATATGTTATGTTATGTGGGTAGTCAATCGAGAAAGAGGATAACACCCATTAAAAAAAAAGGGAACTTGGAATAAAATAAATAATAAAGAAAGAGGAAGACCAAATAATAAAAGAATATCACTATCTAAATGCCAATGATTACCTATCTATTTAAGACCCTACATTTGGCTCTCGCAATTGTAGTTTAAACTAATTTGGAGGCTTGCTTTCTTAAAGTACATCTTGCCCATCACAATTTCTTGACACACGACATGAAACAGCCTTATTCCCTTCTTCAAAATATTCTTTTAATATTTTCAACTTTACATTTAATATTTAAGGCAAAGATTTCTTCCTACCCAATTTCAACATTATGTATTTTTTAATATGTGAAAAGTATATTTTATTTTTTATAATAAATTTTTCGCTAACTTTATTAATATTATTAAAAAAATACATGATTTTTACATGTTTAAAAATTCACATACTATTTTTATAGATTGAATTAAAAAAAATTTAAAAAAAAATCCTATTATATATATGAGCCGATCTAGCCATTTTTATAAAATAGGGTTGGTTGAATATAATTTAGGGATCAAATCATAGTTTGACCAAACAATTTCTTTTTACTTCTCCCCATGCTGGTCCAAAGTGAAGATAAAGGAAAAAGAAGAAAGGGCAATGAAAAGTCTCTCTTTTGTCCGGTTGAATGAAGTTAATTAACCTCCTTAAGCGAGCCCCACCCTTTAAGCACAATTTTATGATCTCTATTGGAGAGACAATCAAACAGTACGTACGAGCATTGTACGTGGTTTCATTTATATGCTTTTTTTTTATTTTTTTTATTTCCCAATATATTGGTTTTTCTCTTTATGTTTTTTATTTTATTAGTTTTCAGTTATTATATGTTGATCATTATGAATAACCAACCTAAGATCACCATAAACGCTTGCTTTGATGTAGTGGCGATATTGGGAGCTAATCATCATGATTCCTTTCATTGAAAATAAGGAATGCTGAGGTAATTAACCATTACTCTTGCTTTCTTCTTAAACCCACTAATCTTTTCCATACTCCTTCAACTAATTCTCAACTTCAAGATGGCTATAGATTTTTTCTTTTAAAAAAGAAAAAAGAGAAAATTTCATTATCAAAAAATATAATCACGATAAAGCTTCTCCATCACCACTAACAATGTCATAAAAACAAGATAATCTTCAATCCAAACATTTTCTTGAGACTATTGGATTGCTGCTAGCACTAGATGATGAGCTGCCGTACTTGCATATTTTTTTGTGTGATGCATATATCATGATTGGAGACTATTAGTTGGGAGCAAATTATTACATGCTTCCCATAAGAACATCTTTGCCACCCCCCCCCCCCC
>FXXK01000703.1:121795-147277 GCA_900184695.1 Betula pendula
CAAGTGGTAAGCACTTCGACATGCCAATCCAAATTAATTGATCAGTTTATCCATTAGGGCTTATAGTGGCACCTTCCAACAATTAGAATCTTCAAATCTTGAAACTCACAAGTGATTGAATTGCATAGGATGTCAAGGTAAGAAACCATTTGTCTTCATAAATTTTTACCTTCAATTTGTCCCCCACTCTCTAGATTAGCCCACCTTTCAATAAATCCCGCGAATTCCATAGAATTCGCCATGCATAAGAAGATTTATTTTCTAGCTGAGACTCTAGAAAATTACCATGCAGATAATACTTTGTCCTGAAAATTTAGGCCACCAAAGTATTCGGATTTTGTAATAATTTTCATCCTTGCTTAGCCAACAACGCCTTATTAAAGCTCTCCAAATCTTAAAACCTTAATCATCTATGTTAGAATATACGGAAAACATAATATATTTTCTTTTTTATTTTATTACAATCAACCGTATATTCTAACACTCCCTGACTCTTTGCTCTACCCATTTTTACCCAACTCATCCATACTACTTTTGCTTCATTCTTTTTATGCCCCCACCAAAATCTGAACATCCACCAAACTTTGAGCATCAAATAATTTATATCTTTGCATAAAGTCTTAGGCAATTAGAATATACTCATGTTATAAGTTGGAATGGTTTGAATAACAGCTTTTAAAAGAATCTCCTTCCCTGCTTGTGTCAAAAAAATTTCCTCCAAACCTTAGTTGAGACTAGATCCTTTCCTTAATGTTTTTGAAGTACTATTTCTTTTTTTTCTTTTTCTTTTTTAACTTCCTAACAACCGCTGACAAACCCAAATACTTCTCATAGCAATTGGTTAATTGCACCCTGCCAAAGATAGAAGATGCTCTCTTGTCTCCCTTCTTGTATTTGTGGTAAAGGAAACCGACATTTTCTCCATATTCAATTTCTGTCCTGATGCTCTTTCATAGACTTCCAATATGCTCTAAATTTGACTCAATTCCATCATGTTTGGTTTGCAAAATGTAGAGCCGGAACGGGCTAAAATTGTATAGATCCAGCAATCTAGGTTGACAAACCACTTTTGGTGATTGTTTTGCCGACAAGAGGCACGATGGCAGCACATGAGGCCTATGGAGGTACTGCTGGTGGCGCATCCAAGAAACTCTGATCGGAGCATGACAGCGTGTTAGGCTTCTAGTGGCGAATATGTTGATTGGCATGGTTGTAGAGGGGATTGGCTGAACGTGGCTACACGGATTGAATCTTCGGGTGGCGCGTATGGCGGCCTTTGGCGTCGTACCTTCCACATATCGATAGATTTGTTCATTGCAAGCTAGATTCTAGGGTTATTTTCCATAATGAGCTGCAATGAAGACATGAAAGAATGTTCAGGTAGCAGGGGGTAGCTTGTGGAAGGTCCTTTTGGACTGATTAGGCTACAAAAAATTGGCTCTAATACCATATAAAAATATATGGTTAATAATATGAAAGGAAAGAGAAGAGCAGAAACAGAGAAAGAAAGAGACAGATGAAGCGTTAGGGTTATATCTTGTTTCAAGTATTTTGATGTATTACAATAGTCTATATTTATTGAAAGACTGCGAGTAATAATCAAGTAAACCTAATCTAAATAAAGAAGAAAATAATATGAGAATAATATAAAATATTATAACAAAAAAAAAAAAAAAAAAAAAACAAGGTAGACTATCATCTACAAAAAATAAGTGGCTCAGCATAGTCCAACCCTTGTGATTGGCACACCATTAATCTTTTCATCACGCTCTGCCATTTGAAGAAGTGAACTTAATCCCTCAAAGGGGATAATGAATCTCCTTATCTGAGACCTTTAGACGGAATAATACGTCCCTTAGGTTGCCCATTGATAAGAACAAAATAAATTACCATTCTGACACAAGTGATAATTAAATTTTTCCATTGATAAATAAATAAGGGGATAGTTGTTTGAGTGGACTCAGATCCTCTTCATTTTAAAAGGAAATAGTGAGTATCTGGTTATTGTAATATGAGTGGCAAAGTTGTAATAAAAAAAATTTTATTACAACTTTGCCACTCATATTACACTAACAGGATAGTCTCAATTTCAAAGGAAATAGATAGGATCATTTTCCCTGCTTAAGTAGAGTATCACCATGCACGATGTCCGACGAATGAGGTACCTAACAATTAAAGTATAGCAGACACCGCAACATGGTCTCCAACCAGGTATGAAGGATCTTCTTCTATTAGCTAAGAAATATATATTTTATGTTCCATATGGTTTCTTTTTTTTTAATCAAAGTGGGAGAAAAGGGCCATGGGATCCAACTAGGAGGGGGTGGGCTCCCCAACAACATATCCAAACGGAAAAAACAATGACAAATAATTAACAAAAGCAGTAACCAGGANGCATAAAACTAGACTGAATACTCTCCGTGGGAACGATCCTTACTTGCACTACTACAGGTATTTTTAGGAGTATTAGTTTTATTTTTGGTTGCCTGCGACAGCACACCAAGGGGATAGTTGTTTGAGTGGACTCAGATCCTCTTCATTTTAAAAGGAAATAGTGAGTATCTGGTTATTGTAATATGAGTGGCAAAGTTGTAATAAAAAAAATTTTATTACAACTTTGCCACTCATAGTACACAAACAGGATAGTCTCAATTTCAAAGGAAATGGATAGGATCATTTTCCCTGCTTAAGCAGAGTATCACCATGCACGATGTCCGACGAATGAGGTACCTAACAATTAAAGTATAGCAGACACCGCAACATGGTCTCCAACCAGGTATGAAGGATCTTCTTCTATTAGCTAAGAAATATATATTTTATGTTCCATATGGTTTCTTTTTTTTTAATCAAAGTGGGAGAAAAGGGCCATGGGATCCAACCAGGAGGGGTGGGCTCCCCAACAACATATCCAAACGGAAAAAATGCCAAATAAGTAACAAAAGCAGTAACCAGGAAATGGATCCATAAATGGTAGAAACCATTTACGAGCCAGTCCTATATAAGGACTGCTAAAAAGCGGTAACTAAAGGGAAAGAGGCAAGGGGAAAGGCCAAGACCTTTCCCAAGACCCCATAAGCAAGCTGCAACAACCCCCGTGAAGGAGTTGCCGAAGGAGAGGCATTGCAGAAACACGTTTAGAATCCGTCAAGGAGATATGGACTCCGGTTGCAAAATAAATCTCCACTTCAAGATCAAGTCTCAAAGGAGCATGGAGATTAGGACCAAACAAAAGCCAAGAAAACAGAAAAATAGAGAAACTACAGAAATACAACGGAGAAAAAACAGCAAAAAAATAACAAAAGCTGCTATGGAGATAAAGGCCGGCAGCTAGGAGGCGCATGTAGGCCACGCGTCGGCGCGTGTAGTGAGGTCGGAGGCGTTGGAAGCAGCGGGTTGAAGCAGTGAGGACGAAGAAGGCGGCGAAGAGGCACGTCGGTGGGGGGGAGTGGCGGAAGATACTAGATTTGGTTTTAAAAAACCTAGATTTAGATCTAGTTTTTAGAACTCTCCCGAGTGCAGACCGGCGGCGGGGAACGGCACACATACGGAGGACGGTGGAACGTAGGCTGACGAGGCGGAGCATGGAGTGGCTGAGTCGGGGGCAAAGGTGGAGACGGAGGCAGTGGGCGGCGTAGCAGTAGATGGACAGCAAAATTAAGAATATATCGCTGACTTAAACATCAAAATTATCTCATGTCGGCTCACATCAGCAAGCTTCTGTACTTATATCCTCTCATTATGCACGTTATTACATCTCAGTGCTCACAAACCGAAAAACTGCATCAACATATATTTTGCTTGTTTGTTAATACCTTTATTTTGAAAATTAAAAAATAAAAAAAAAATTAAAAAAAAAATTAACAAACATTTTTCTTTGATACTTAGCGTTAGCGCGCTAACGAGGAACAGACTCTTCTATGGTCCCCGAAGCGCTGTTACGTGTCGAAACACCCCATCGGCAAAGAAAAGGTGAGGTTTGACCAAAGTAAACAATTTGCATAAGTGACAGAAAGCAAAGCTCCTTTTGCTGCACAACACAATATGGATTAGAAAATTTTTATTCGTAAAAATCTTTCTAATCCCTTTTTGCTTTGCCTTTTAATTATTCATTTAAAACAATTTTCTTATCCAATACGTTTAAGCATGCACTTTTTTATCCTCCACCATTGTAAAGGGAAGCATGTGTGTAGGGTTCGTTCTCTCTCCCCCTAAAAAAGCCAATGCTCATTCAATGGTTGGGAAACAGGATCTTTAATGTGTGGGCACCTTTTTAAGAGCTAATTAATTGGACAAATTGAGGAAATGTATTAAGAACATTCATTAATTAACTTCACTAGTCACCGAATGATCCCAAATATAGGTTCAAAGGTTGAGTTTATAATAATTTGAGTAGCTACCCACTTATTCCTATCATGTAAATAAATGTAAAGCATGAGAAATGCTTTTTTGTATTTTAATGTCTATCTTGTATATAACACTGTCTAGTTGATCACAACTTTATCTATCCTTAATTAAAAAGAAAAATAATAACATTAATGATGGATGGAGCATGCCAACTCAATAAAAATATATATAAAATAAATATCAAAATGCAAATAAGCATTTCTCATAAAATATTCATAAACTACTTTGTGATATTTTTGTTATCTAAAGTATGACTAATTAGGATTCACGTGGAATGGCTTTTAGTGTTTAGATTGAGATATAAAAGTACAATATCTTTTTGTTAAGGCTATTTAGAGGATACCTTTTTTTTTTTGAAAAAATATTATGATTTGACATAAATATGAAAATAGGTTTGAATATTTTATGAATGTTTTAAATTATTCGTTAATAATTTTGTTTTTAAAAAAGAGAAAACAAGGGGGAATAGAAAAAGATTTTAACAAACAAAGCCAATTTAGGTAAATTTTTGTAACTTAATTAACATAGACACTCAAATTTGTATCAATTTTGAGATCTTGTGATAATTAAACATTGTTATAACTAAAATATAACAAATTTTTCTTCTAAATTGAGTTTGATGAATTCTTCTAATTCAGTTCACCAAACTGACATATGTATAAAATGCATATGAGAATTATATGTATTTTTAACAAAGTATGTAATTCTCACATGTATTTTAAATATATATCCGCTTAATAAATTAAATTAAAAAAAAAATTCTTCAAACCCAATTTAAAAAAAAACACTTGCCATTAAAATATTAGAGTTAAATTTAAAATTGAGGTCAAAACTTTGAATTATTATATGAACACTCTCCAATAAAATAATATTCAAAGTTATCTTTTTCATACGCCTTTGTGAAACTCTTAAATGAAGTCATGAAAATTTGGACCAGGTGACTAATTTATTTGTTTATATATGGTTTGTATTAATTGGTAGATCTTCCCTGGATTTGCTTTCTCAGATGGGCTGCTGAGTTTTAAACAACACCTATCCACGTGGGTGAACCATATCCAATTATTTGGATGACCAAAGACAAAATATTAGTCTGGCTACGTTTCTTTATTTTCAACTGCCTTCCGCGTATAACATACGCGCGCGTGTTCCGTTTTCTTTAGTCTCGCGTGATTCATGACAATGTCACCTGATTATTATTCAAAAGCGACAAATATCAACAAAATTAATTAATTAATTAATTAATCTTTTTTTTTTTATAAAAAAAGCCAACTAATTGTTAATTATTAATCCACAAGATCAAAAATCACGTAGGCTGTACCTTAAAAGATATGTTCAAGTTTTAAATTTTACATGCACGCTGAAGCATGCACTACATTCCACCAATTACTTCATTAATCACTTATTTTTTGTTCTAATATTAAGTTTATATTCAAGTACAGAATCATGATTTTTTTTTATCAAAAGATCAAAGCATTAATTAATGGTCAAATTTAATTTTAATAAAAATATAACCTAATTTTTTTAGTCTATTTATAGCCATCTTAATAAACTACTATTTTTTCCTTACCGGAATAGTTTTTGATCAATTATTATACTTAGAGTATTCACGTTGGGCTAACCAATCATTTAGCAAAAAAGTCTCAAAAAAGCTCCACATCCAACTAGTCAAAATAGTTAAAAATTTGGGAAAAATTATATTTAATCCCTAAGTTTTTATTTAATTTGAATTTAATCCTTAAGTTTTCAATTTTAAGAATAAGATCCTTAAATTTTACTCAAGTTTTGAAATTGGTCCCTCTATCACTTTACCGTCAAAATTAACGATTTTCTTTTTGTCACGTATGTCTCATTTGACATGCTAAGGTCTATATCAACGTCAAAATTAATAGTTCTTCCTTTAATACTACAAATTTTGAAGATTAAGATGACAAAGAAGATCATTATTATTTTTGAAGTTGGGTCTTTTATTTTTTTTTTTGTTTTTTGTTTTTATTATAGATGAATTGACGCTTAATAATATAACATTGATATTAAGTGTTCATATGAATGCTAGCATGTGAATTGAGACACAAATGATATATGACAAACAATTTATTTTGATGAAAAATTGATAGAGATACCTATTTAAAATTTGGACAAAACTTAAGGACCATACTCTTGAAATTAGAAACCCAAGGATTAAATTCAAATCACATAAAAACTTACGGACTAAATATTATTTTTCCCTAAAAATTTGTTGAGCTATTACAATGCATAATTTATATTAATAAAAAATAATAATTTGATTTTCTTTTTTTTTTTTAGAATAGTGATAGTAAATAAATAAAAAATATTTAAATGGAAAATTGGGTATCTAAAATAGTACGTAAAAGTTATTTTTTAGCTAAATTTTAATTAATATTTTTTTGAATCGAATGTAAGTGCTTTTCACATCAGTAATGTAACTCCTAATTATATCTTTTAAGTTTTGTGCTAAGCATATGCTAGATTCCACTAAGGTACAAATTACAGCACATTCCTTGTAGTTTTTTCAAATTTACTTTTTTTTCTTAGTTAAAATCTAAAAAATTACATCTGGTACTTTTAAGAAAAATGTTTAAACATCGATTAAAAATTCTTTTAGAAGATCAATTAAAAAAGATGAGCCTTACTTAATTTTTTTTAAAAAAATACTAATTAATTCCTTAAAAAAATTGCTGATAAATATTCTAGCAATCCTCTATTTTTAATAAGGCATCTAAGCCACAATAAGAGTAGTCCACAGCTCCCACAAAAGCCAACTGCCAAATCTGAAAAAGGGTAGCCGATTCGAGGGACAATCCACGTGTGAAAACCATAATAGAAATACGGATTACATATGTGGGAACACATAAAACAAATGTTTTGAAAAACATTGGTCAATCACAGAAATACGGATTACATATGTGGGAACACAAAAACAAATGTTTTGAAAGACATTGGTCATTCACATTGGGCTCAATAAATAGTTAATTAAAATTTAGTTAAATAGTTTTTTTTTTATTTTAATTATTTATTTTTTTTAAAGTATTTATATTCGACTTAACATTTTAATTATTTTATTTTATTTTTTTATTTAAAATATTTTTTTATCTATTTTTACTATTCTTTATAAAAAAAATCTTATTAATTTTTTTATCAATATAAATTACAGATTGTTGATGAATAATATTCATCAAATTTGATGAGCACCGTAACACCTCAGAAAATCTTTAACCAATTTATTAGGCCAAATATAAGTCAATTTTTGCTGTATGACTTAATAAAATAATTTTTTACCTACTTTATTTAGTCTAATGTGAGCACTCTAAGGCAGTCAAGTTCTTTCAGAAATTTCAAGCTACAGTAATTGGGTCCCACGGGGGGCATACCTATCCAATCAACTTCCAGTACACCTCCATGCGGACTGAACTCTCTGGTAGTTTTTCCCTTCAGCTGTCGCAGAAGAGTCACTTTCCTTGTACTGCGATTCTCAAAGCCCACGAGGTAAATTTTTGTCTGTCTTCCTCTTTGTCGGTCTTTTGTCTTCACATTTGTTTCCATTCAAAAATAGCTTTCCAACTTTGAAAAATCACTTTACAAGGAGTATCTTTTGTAGCCAACTTTCACCGGCTTAGTTAGCCAACAAAAGTTACCGTAATAATTGTCTATTTTTCCGAATTATTTGGACCATTGCTGAGGGTAATACCATTTTTATTATAATTTGATATCATAATTTACGTGTTACTTATTATATCAGTCACTAAATAATTAAATTTTAATATTTAATTTTTTTACTTATGTTGTGTTATGTGATCTTTATTGATGTAAACTGTCACACCAATTTTTAATAAATTATAATAAAAATTATAGTACCATAAACATAAAAAATAAAAAAAGGATGTGTACCATAATTTGTTTTGCTATGAACAATTACAATATATTCGAAAACAGATTGAATACTGAGAAATGCATTGATTTTAGGGTGTGGGAACAAGTTGTAAAAGTTAAGACAAATCTTTAGAGATAAAAAAAATCCACTCTTGAATATGTCATTAATTCCTTGGAATATCTTAATGATAGATCGTATATGTGAAATGAAAAACTCTAATTTGTAAAGTTTATTAACGTCATATCATGGATATGGAATGAAATATAATCTTTACAGCTGATGGGATCATCTTCCAGAAGATTAATGTTAATAGAGTGATCAAATTAATCGTGGCCATTCCATGTGCCAAAGATTTCAACTGTTTGAAACCATATAACGACAACCAGATCAAGAAGATGTTCCATCATTAGATCTCAAATAATAATTTTTTTTTTTTAAACCAGGAAATTAATCAAAACAGTAAATTTCCATGTTTTGATTTGGTCTGGTATTTTTGGATCAATAATATCTCGTGTGGGTCCAACTGCTGGGGATTTAATGTGGTGGTGATTATATATGTTTATAAGATATTCAACACCTGATACTGACTAATCATATATATATCTACGTACGTTCCTAGAAAAGTATAGATTTTATTTTCTGTCCAATCTTCAACCTTCAACAGCCAACACATGACCTTTAAGGAAGCTTTCAAAAAAATGCAGCAGAAATTGCCAAAACAAAAGCTTCATTATTGTAGGGAGAATTCAAAACATGTGCTGTCCAATATTGAAAAAGAAGAGGAATAAAAGTGTAGTATGTAGTTTTTTTTTTTCTTTTCATAAAATAAAAAATAAAAAATAAAAAATAAAAAGGAGAGAGAGAAAGAGTTTGTAAAAAACTTTCAAAGGAAAAGACTTTCATTCCTCTATACAGATGTGGCAATACTGTCCATATCCCTTGTTAAACAAAAGAGAGAGAGTTTGTAAAAAACTTCCAGAGGAAAAGAAAAAGCATTGCGGCCAAAGAAAGATTTGTGCTGATATTTGTGTAAAAATGGTGTGACATATTTTTTATATTTTTTTATCATATCATATATTATGTAAAAGTAATATTATTTGGTAGATTATTATATAATTGACATAGATTTGATGGTGATATGACCCTCAAAGTAAATACTAATAATAAGACAACTGTATAACTATTTTCTGTATAGGATTCCTCCGGACAAAATGTAAATTTGTATGGTTTCAAGAAGTTAGTTGACCAACATTAATAAGGAGTTGGTTGGTGTATTTTAGTTTGTATTCAAAATCTGCACGCACACATGCTTTGACCTGTATATAGATAGCTCTTAAAATTATTACCACCTCGTCCCATATGTAGATGCTGATACTCTTCAAACCAATAAAAGAGGAGAAGAAGAATGGAAAGCTAATCATAACTGGTTTATACTCTCTCTCTCTCTCTCTCTCTCTCTCTCTATCTTTCAAAAGCCAAAAGTCGAAGAATCTAGCAAGTACTGGCTATGAAGACGTAGAATTTGCATATATCACTTTGTCTTTCTCACGCCGCACGCTATTACCGGCAGTTGTTACGCTCTTTCACGTGCTACCGACTTGCTTAGTTACCATATTTTCTTTCTCCACACTTCACCCTGTTCTTCTCCTTCTAAGCTGTCCCAACCACCTCTGTACTGTTTTCAATCCTGTTCTACTTCTTTATACTTTTTCCTACGATTTTGTTGCTCTTTGATGCTTCAGGATTAATGAGAGGCAGTGTTTGATGTTTTGTTTTTTGTAGTTTGGAGGGAATTGAAGACAATTTGTGGGTTATGATTGAGACCGTGAGAATGTTGCTGCAGAGGAATTTCTGGGTTGTCGTGTTATTGGTTATAGGAGTTGTTGGAGCTAATCATGTTTATATGGTGGAGGGTCGCCCTCGCCCACATCGAATTCTTTTGGATACAGATGTTGATACCGATGATTTATTTGCTCTCTTGTACCTCTTGAAGCAAAACAGATCAGAGTTTAAGTTGGAGGTAAGTCAGTGATTAATCTTTTTTATGTCGCAGATTTTTGGCTTTTTTTCTAATGGTGATTCAGTCACTGATCGAGTTATGTATGATTTCGATGTCCGTTTCTTTTTTAAATTTTATTTTTATTTTATAATATTATATAATATATAATATATACTATATATATTATATATATTTGATGTGAGTGCATCTTGCGTATATCAGCAATCGAATAAGTGGAATTTTCTTTTGTTTTTTTGGTTTTTGTTTTTGTTTTTTCTATTCAACGGGATTTTCTTTTATTACTTGATGGCTAGGCTTTGGTGGAAGTTGCAGCTCATTATTTCTTTTGTGATGAATGATGACTTTAGTCAAATAAACGCAATTGGTTTGACTTCTTGTCATGTTACTGAAGCATTCTAGGACTCAGTGCCACGTTGGTTTAGAATTTTAAATTACCAAGCTGAGGTCAGATTAGGGGTGTGGTTGTTAAGTATTTTTGGGATTTTTTTTAATAGAATAGAAAGTGATTTAGTAATATAAAGTTAAAAGAATGTTGTGAATTTTTTGTTATGGAAAATAAAAAAAAAAAAAAAAAATTAGTTTTTAATAAATTTTTTATTTGAATAGTAATGAAAAGTGATTGATGTGATGAAAAATGATTGATAAAATATTAAAAGTGGAATTGATTTTGGAGAAAAAAAAAATGAAGGGAGGTTAACAAACATAGCCCAGATATCTATAATTTACTTTTGGTCATAGATAGACTGTTCATTTGTTAATTTATTTTGGGAATTGCTGTAAATCTTTCTCTAGCCCTTCTTTCATCCTTCAATTTTTTATAATTATTATTGAATCTGAGTGTCATTTACATCGACAGATCAAATGGTAATTTTGAAAAATAAGAGGATGAGAAAAAGACTAGAGGAGGAAAAGAATCATTTCTCATTTACTTTTGTTAAATCTTGGTACATAAAGTACCTTTTGTTAAGGAGATAACGGGTCATAGAGTTTTTACTAAAAGTAAATTAATATACATATTTGAACATCATTATAGCCCAAAAGCCTAAGTTAATGGGCTTGGGTTTACTTATATATTAACTACTATTTTTCTTTATGATTTCTCAATGTGGGATACAACACTCATAAGTGTACTCATAACCATTTCTCCCTCACTTGTGAATCTCACCACATTAGTCCAACTCCTCTCGTTTGTAAGTCTTTTTATATTTCCAAGAGTGTCACACGTACAAAAGTTGTTCCAAAAGGGCCACAGAACGTAACTCCAAACCAGACGAGTCCTGACACTTGTCCTAAGAAACAAACTATGGCTTTGATACCAATTATTAGGGAGATAAACGGTAAGAGAGTTTTTACCAAGAATATATTAATATACATATTTGGACACCATTCTAGCCCAAAAGCCTAAGTTAATGGGTTTGAGTCCACTTAGATATATTAACTGCTCTTTTTCTTTATGACTTCTTAATATAGGATACAATACTCACAAGTGTACTGATAACACCTTTATAAGCTGTGATTTTTAATTAAATGATTAAATAATCATTTCTTGTAAACTTAAATTTTTGGAATGAGTGATGATTTAATGAATTCAAATCTTGTTACGCCAATTCACTATTTATTTTAATTAAATATTCTATATGTTGGACCACACTTATTAAAAGGATGTTTGAGCCAACACGTAAAAGAAAGTGTTAGAATATTAATGAAATAATTAAATCAATAATTTTCTATAAACTTAAACTTTTGGAATAAGTTGTGTGATTTAATAGATACCAACTTACTAACTTCAAGTTTTTAAAGCAGCAAGTAATTTTTATGATTATGGTAAGAAAGTGAATCTGGTATTAACTTGCTGCAGGCAGTCACTATCAATACAAATGCATGGACTGATGCTGGACATGCTGTGAATCAAATCTACGACATTCTTTACATGATGGCCCGTGACGACATTGCTGTTGGAGTGGGAGGGGAGGGTGGGATACAAGAAGATGGTACAATACTTCCAAATGTTGGAGGGTACCTTCCTATTATTGAACAGGTGTGAGCATTCTAAACTACATCTTTTATAAGTCATCTGAACTCATTAGAATACATTATTGTGTGACGAGCAATGCTATATATTACATAAACATCTCACAAATATCTCACAAAGGAGATGCGACAAAGTCTAATAGTCATTGAATTAGCCCTTGTTAATATATATATATATATATATATATATATATTACTCTTTATGTGACTAGTTCTAATTTTGTTTTAAAAGCATAATGAATCCACAAATTAGTGATGTAGTGTTATCCTTTTTATTGTCTATGGTAACTAATATTGAGTTTAATATATCAGGGGACTACAACTATAGGATATTGTAGATATAGACAAGCTATTCCTATAGGTCAAGGAGGGCGATTGGATATTGATGCCAACTATGGAGTCCGAAAAGCTTTCCTCCCTCAGGTATGAATTTGTGCAGTAATTTCAATCTTGGCTGAAATATTTGTTGCTTGTACTTCTTAGTGAGTTTGCAATTATAGCATGTTGATGTATTTTCATAATGATACACTCTTTGGACTTCTTGCCTCCATAAGTTGGCAATGGTCTATCATTTTTTGATTTCACTAGCAACTAGAATTCATGGTCTTGCTTAATTATTTTCCTTGTTAATCTTGTAACTTTACATTTGTAATCTTAGAAGTTTCATTGGATGGTCTAAAGATGGACTACCCTCATTCATTATGCTCTATTAGGATACATGGATGTTTATTAGTAAATTTCAATATTGTTACAAAATTAATTCTTACCAAGAAATGACAAGGATTTTTGTTGAACTAATCTGTTTATTCTTAGACCAAATCTCTACTTTTCTAGAATTGATGGATCAATAATTTCATGGTTTGTTTTTATGATAACTATTTTCACTACATTTATATTTACTATATTTTAGTTTGAAACTTAAAGATTTAGTAAAATTTTGATGCTAATAAGGAGAGAAACTTTTTTGGAATAGAACATAATGTAAACGTAATTTTTGTTTAATGACTCCACATCATTATTATTACATACTATACTTCATTGTTTTGTTCCTTTGATTCTGGAGTGGTATTCAGTAATAGCCAGAAAGCCCAAACTAGATCTCTTAACTTTGTGTTCAATTAATTCACATGCAAAAACTAAAGATTTGAATTTTTACTGGATTCTTGATATTTATATCATATAAGTATTAGCTCACATGTAATTTGTGATGTAATTAGGGGAGAAGGCAGTATGCTCCTCTTCGACAACCTACTGCTCAGCAAGTGATGATTGACAAAATATCAGCTGGTCCCATAACTGTATTTCTTATAGGAGCACATACAAATTTAGCTATTTTCCTTATGAATAACCCTCATCTAAGGAAAAATATTCAACATATTTTTGTTATGGGTGGTGGTGTGAGATCACAGAACCCGACCGGTTGTTGCCCACAAAATGCTAGCTCATCTTGTGTGCCTCAGCAGTGTGGTGACCATGGTAACTTGTTCACAGGCTACACCAGTAATCCTTATGCAGAGTTCAATGTGTTTGGAGATCCTTTTGCTGCATACCAGGTAATCAAGTTTCTAGGAAAAGTGTCCTATTTGTTTTTTTCTTTTTTGTTTTGCCAAGAGAACTATAAGAAACTACTTGTGTGATAGATTAACATAACATATGGATTTTACTTAAAAGAAGAATATATCCTCCTTTATTGGTGTATCTGTTCACCACTTATTTCAAAAGTTTAAATTGATATGAATAAATGAATTTAATGATTTAATGAATACTTTAATGATCTTGCTCACGTGTGGACTCAAACTCCCTTTTTAATAGATGAGGTCAAACACATGAAATATTTAATTGAAATTGAGTGAATTGATGGAGACAAAATTCGAGCTCAGAATCTCTGTTTAGATACCATGTTAAATCACTACTTATCCCAAAAGCTTAAGCTAATAGAAAATGATGAATTTAATCATTTAATGAATATTTTAGCAACATTTGATAAATGATTCCTTATCTTTCAGGTTTTCCATTCGGGTATTCCCATCACCCTTGTTCCTCTAGATGCAACAAACACCATCCCAATCAATGAGAATTTCTTTGACACATTTGAGCAAAACCAAGACACATATGAGGCACAATACTGCTTCAAGTCATTGAAAATAACTCGTGATACATGGTTTGACAACCAATTCTATACGGTAATTTCTTGAAGGTGCTTATCATTGAGTTCCTGTCAATGTGTGTTATCACGATCTTACTCTTTTCAAGACATTTTCTTTAACTACCAATTATGAATTTGCAGAGCTATTTCATGTGGGACTCCTTCACATCTGGTGTGGCAACTTCAATCATGCGTAACTCACACAATCATGATGGGAAAAATGATTTTGCTGAAATGGAGTACATGAATATAACTATAGTTACTTCAAACAAACCTTATGGGGTGTATGATGGCTCCAATCCACTCTTTGATCGCCGTGTAGTTCCAAAATTCAATTTAAAGAAAGGTGGAGTTCATAGTGGCCATGTTCAGATTGGACTTGGAGATCCATTTTGCATTGTGAAGAATGAGAAAGGGAAATGCCAGGTAGTAGCTTGCTTAGTCTTTTAACATTTCTATGTAAATCTTCTTTGATGCATACATACATACATACATGCATATAATAGCGGTAGTTTGCTTTGTATGTAAAGAATTAAAAATATTGACTCAAGTTATATTTTGTCTTGTCACATGTTCTTGTATTATCTTTTGCAACAATCTGATAGGATGGCTATACAGTAGAGGTAACTAGTCCGGAGGCAGTACGCGTGCTAGTTGCCACAAAAGCAAAACCGAACCGGGATATGAACAGCCCCCTAAACAGAGAATTTTATAAAAGCTTCTTGGATGTAAGTTTATCCATTAATCTTTTTCTTCAAATTCTTGAGAATTTTCCATTCAACTCCTTGATACACATGCATAGTTGATATCATGATCTCATTGTGGTTTGTCTTTCATCCTTACAATGAAGCATACATTAATGAGATTATAACACACTTTCTTGTAGGCTCTAAATCGCCCTCAACACACTGGAAGATTTAATTTTACGACACGATTTCCTTATTACAAAGAAGTTCTTTACAAACTAGATGTTGGATCTAGAAAACTTGGGAAACCTGTTGTTTTTGACATGGATATGAGTGCTGGAGATTTTCTAGCTCTGTTTTACCTCCTAAAAATACCTGTGGAAGTGATCAACCTCAAGGTAGAGTGGTCTTTATTTGCACAAAATAGGTTTGATCCAAGTGTTGTTGGGAAATCTCAATTCTATCAAGAAACAACAGTTTTCACATGCATTGTCTTTCTTCTTTCATCCAGGCAATAATAGTAAGCCCAATTGGTTGGGCAAATGCTGCTACTATAGATGTCATTTATGATTTACTTCATATGATGGGCCGTGACGACATTCCAGTTGGTCTTGGAGACATGTTTGCAATGAACCAGTCTAATCCAACCTCCCCAACAGTTGGAAACTGCAAATACATTAAGGCTATCCCACATGGGAGTGGTGGACTTCTTGACTCTGACACTCTCTATGGTCTTGCTCACACTTTGCCACGAAGCCCTAGAAGGTACTTGAAACTACATTTTCCTATAAGCATACATAAAGGCTTTTCTTTGTTTTTGGTGGATTAACCAACTGAATAATGATTTCTTGGGTAGAGTAGACCACTCTTCTATAGTTGCTTCTTCATGCAACAGAGCAATGGGAGCTTAATATACTACTCATTTTATACTAGTTAATATAAAAATCACATAAATTTTGAGTAGTCTAGGATTGAAATGTTGAGTTATGTACCAGGTACACAGCTGAGAACTCTGTAAAGTATGGAGCTCCTCGGGACACTGATCACCCTGAGCTCAGACAGCCACTAGCATTGGAAGTTTGGGAGTATGTAGTGGAAACACTTGAACCAGGATCTAAGATTACCATACTGACCAATGGGCCCCTCACTAATCTAGCGAAGATCATTCTAACAAAGAAAAACACCACCTCTCTAATTCAGGTAACTGGATTTATACTTGTTAATCTCTTATGCAAATCAAGTGGAAAGTAGACAAGAAAGGTAAAGGTTATGAATTTTATGCTACAACATGATCAGTTGCACGTATAAAGATATGATCCAGTATATTGTATATTACCAGTTATCTTATAAACTCAACTTCATAGAAAATGATAAATTTAATTAATACTTTAACACTCTCCCTCACGTGTAGACTTAAACTCTCCTTCAACAAGTGAGGCTCAAAATTTGAAATATTTAATAAAAATATGAAGTAAATTATAAAGTCAAAGTTCGAACTTAAGACACCTGCTCTAATACCAAGTAGAAATTTATAATAAAATGTAAAATATGAAGAGAATAATGGAAGTAAGATGAAAGAGATAACATATAAATTTGGAGTGGTTTGGCCTTAAAGGCCTATATCCACCACTAGGAAGACACCGATAAGACTACATCTTTATTAAATGACTTGAATATAATTTTGTTACATGAGGGGCCTATTTGTAAGGAAAATATAGTAAGTGAGATGAGTTAGGAAAGGTAATATAGAAAATACATTAGACCTAATATAGAAAATATAATATATTTTAACACCCCCTCAAACTTAAGGTGAAAGCTTGAGTTTGGAAGTAAAAAATAAATGACATTTTTCTTTCAACTTTTTTTGGAACCGGAGTTGACTCCCTCTGTTGACTCGAGTTGGTGGACTTGGCGAGTTGACTCAGTCGAGTTAACTCACTCGCCGGAGTGAGACGAAGGACGACGGTGGAGGTGGCTAGTGACGGTGGTGGCTGGAGAATAAGGTAACAGTGGCCGGAAGCCACATGATGGCAATGAACAATTGTGGATAACTGGGCCAATAGTGGACCATTGAAATTGAGTCGACAATGGACTGCTGGACTGCGAAAAGCAAGCAAGTTAGCTTATGGGTCCCCAAGAATGAATCCATCAATTTATGTAGCCGTAATCGATGCTGAGGCCGCAGGATCCCCTATTGGCCCTTGTTTATTTTGTTTATTTCAATAAAACAGGCAAGAGTGCACAGACAAGCCACCGAATCGGAGAGGGGCAACAAAAGACGAAAGCCGACAAGAAGAATGTATGGAATACCTACAAGAAGCAAGTAGTGAGCATCGTGTTTTGGTAAGAAATGCATGTGAAGGCCAGTCAGAAATGAAAAGAATGGGCCGAGGAAGGAGAACCTCCAGTACTCCGAAGCCTCCCCATAGTGGTACGCCGCACAAAATAAATAGGAAGAGAAACGACCGCAGTTGAACTCCTATGACTTTTCTACGTGCTTTGCAATCTGGGTCTTCGTTCCTCTCTCCCTTTACCCAGACCAATTATGAGCCGCTAAACTGGACTGACTATGGGCCGCTTAAATGGGTCGGCAATGAGCTATTAACTAGGCTGACAATGGGCTGCTAATTGGGCCACTAACTGGGCCCACAATGGACTGTTGAGACTAGGCCGACTATAGGCTTTGGCAGAGGATAGGCCGGTCATCAGTTCAAGTCGGATCATCACCCCCTTCCCAAAAAAACAAAGATGATCGCTTTAGTCAATACTGAACTTACATACACATGAAAAGGGCAACAAAAACGTGATGAATAGGCAGTTTCAAAAATGTCAAAATGTTGTTCATGACACAACATATTATAGTCGTGTTGTGGACTCTGATTGTGGACTAACATTAGAGTCATATAATTTCAACATGCGATAGATGTTTCACACCATGGAAAGGTTCAGTTGTGGACTCTGATCGGAGCTTTTTAACTCAGAATGTGTCAATTCACTTTTTACCTCGACTATTTTTCTTTTTCATACACATTGATACTAAATAGCTAAGTAACTTTGTTTACCTTAAAAGGTGGTCCTCACATTCTGCGATTAAAAAAAAAAACCACCAATCACAAACTCCGCAGCTGAACCTTTCCTTCCATGGTGTGAAACATCTATCCCCTGTCGAAATTATGACTCTAATGTTACTTCACAGCCAGAGTCCACAACACGACTATAATATGTTGTGTCATAAACAGCATTGGCATTAGCATGCTGTTCTGTCCTCACAAGTGCTGTATTGCTGAACTTGAAGAAAATAGCTCAAAAATTTTCCTTGTCATTTTGTTAGAATAAATTTGGGATAATATGCATATGATATTAACATCATCAAATGATTTCAAATCTCACTGCAGGATGTATATATAGTTGGAGGGCACATCAGCCGCGGTCATATGGACAAAGGAAATGTGTTTTCTGTTCCCTCCAATGAATATGCAGAATTCAATATGTTTCTTGACCCTCTGGCTGCAAAGACAGTCTTTGATTCGGAACTTAATATCACACTCATTCCACTTGCCATCCAGCGTAGAGTTGGTTCATTTCCAAGGATCTTAGAAAGGTTGCAGGAGACAAAAACAACACATGAAGCTAAGTTCACCCGCCGTTTGCTGTCAAGGCTACACCGCTTGCAACAAAAGCACATTAGATATAGACACATGGTAAAGTTTTCACTCTATGAATTTCCATGATTCTCATAGTAAGGGTAGTATTTTCCAAAAAACATAATAGCATTTCATGCATGTACAATGTTCTACATGGTATATAGTTCTGGCCTCCCTGCAGAGAGATCCAAGATGAGTTCAAGATGATTTTGATGAAAGCCTCTTGGTCTCTTCCATTTTCTGCAGCCATCCCTCTGCTTCTCGCTCTAATTTTCTGCAAAGGATTTGAAAGATTGTATCATTAGGATGATTTTGTAGACTATTAACTCTTTTAAAAAGCTCAAAGCTTAGCAGATGGTTACCAAAAGGATACTTGGGTATGTTGGATTTCCCTGAAATGAAGAATCTTCTTGTTTTCCACTGCTTTAGCTGCTACTAATGGATGTTTCTCTGCTGCAGGATACATTCTCCGGGGAAATCCTTGGTGCACTAGTCCTGGCCGGTGAACATTCCCTTCTGAAGCCAACTCTGCAAGTGAAGCCCATCAAAGTCTTTGCTGAAGGTGTTGAATCCAACGATGGACAAACTGTGATTGATGAAAAACATGGAAAACTGATCAAAATATTGGAAAATGTGAACCCTGCAGCGTATTATGATCTTTTTGCAAATCAGCTCGGAGATGCGAAGCAGTCTGCTGTGGTAGGCAGCTTTGATGACCAGAGAAGAATGTGGAATACACCACCAAATATTCTTTGACAACAGGAATTGATTTTTTTTCTTCTACTTGATTTACAGCAGTTTCATTTGTATTGCTGATATTCTTCACAGAGAAATTCTTATAAGACCATGTTTCATTAGGAAGTGGTCATTATGCTTTGTAGTTACCTCAATGAAAGCAAAACAAGGTGTGTAGGAATTAGGATAGATGACACGAAAACACCGTTCATAGTGGTTCTTTTTCTTTTTCTTTGTTGAAGCAAATTGTTCATTGTCTTTAGTTTTTATTTCATCTCCATCCTTTCAAGTTTGTAATTGTAAAAGTAATCAACAATAAATTTCTATCGTTATTTACTTTGGATCAGATATTCGGCCATTGCTGAAATTACACCATAAGGCATAAACACCAACATTATGAATCTGTGGCCTAAGTTCTCTTTAGCAGCTGCAAATCATCGTGGGACTGAAATGCTTTGGTTATGAATGTCTTACCCACTAATTTGTATGCTTTTTTTTTTCTTACCCTCTTCCATTTTCGGGTTTTTGTCGTTGTCGTACATTGTTCTCTGCTGGGTTGTCAAGAAACTTTTCCATTTCCTCTTTCTTAGCCACCAAACAATAATTATTTGCACCGGAAAACAACTAAGGATGATAATTTCAGCAAAAGACAAAGTGATTGGTCTTTTCCTGTTTTCTCTTATTATACCTTTTATTCAACAAGCAACAGAAGATGGGGTATCCTATTCTGCCACTAATTTCCACGTTTCTGTGATTCTGTCCACCCTTTGTAGCAGACAGCGACAACTCCAATATCAAGAATTGACCTTTTAGAGAATCATATCTTTGCAAATGGAATCATATTTCTCGAGTCCCTCTGATTTTAAAGCGTATTATTTGGCTGTCCATTTGTATTTATTATACCATTCAAAGGTTTCGTTTCCATCAAGGAATGATGCCAACTAAGGACTCTACTATAATTCATACATAGACAAACAACAATAACAACAGCACATACAACAAATAACATCATATGGGAATTGAAGAAAACGCATTAAATTAAAGAAAACCACAAAATTGAGCTCTCATCATGAGAATTGGCACTAGATTGAAAGCTCTCTTTTCATTCATACAAGCGAAGGCTCTCATTAGTTAAAGAGAACCATAAAGTGACAAAAGTTGGTCACATAAATTCATATAAAAGCTTCTCTCTACAACAAACCCCCCACAAGACTTGCTCCTCTGCAATTTGGTAGCCTTAGAAACTTGATTCTATCATAGGAACTGACCCACCAGCTGCCACAATTTGTTGCTCAAGCTGCAATCAACGGTACCATTTTTGAAAAACAATAAATATAACAAGCAATAGCTATTCATCAAAAAAGAAAAAAATACAACAAATAACAATCTTGCAACAATGATTAATCTTGAAGCAAAAGTCTATTCTATTCTACTCACCCTGAATAGGGTCTCAAGCTTGTTCTTCACAAGATAGTACTCTTGTTTTACTTGTTGCAGACATCTCAGGCACCTGCAATCCAACATCCTCTTTGTTACAAAAACATTTTTGTCTTCCAAATTTCAGATTCAATTGTTGATAAAGAAAAAGAAAATGGTAAGAGTATAATAAATAACTCACCCTTCAACGTTCTGTTCCTCACAAAAGTTGCGGAAAGCAACGCAGGAATTTTTGACTCTCTGAGCACCCACGCTGTTAACCAGAAAACCCATTTGTTCCTTAAGTAAGAGAAGACAAAAACAAATACAAAACAAAAACAAAAAAAAAAAAAAGTTCTACATGACTGATACAATACCCTTTTGTTTTTATTTTCAAAGTCAAATTTTCTTAAATCATGTCCTAGAACTTAACTAGAGAAGGTTTCTGGTGGGATTCAATATATAATTCGAGGGTGTAAAAGTGGGGTTCAAACAAGTTTGAGAAACATTGAAAGAGCATTATTACTTGGGCAGGAACCAATGATTCGAACGCAGATCGGGCTTGCAAAGTGCCAAAGCAGGAGTCTGTGCTTTACAAGGGAATTGTCTTTTGTTTCTGTTTTGTTTTTCGTTTTCATCCTCCATTTTTTTTTTCTTTTAAAAAACAAAAACAACAAGAAAAAGAAAAACAAGGCTAGCGGTGGATAAAATAAGAGAAATTTATGTGTACCTGGCGCTGCTACCCTTAAACTGGTGAACATGAGCATCAATCTTTTTGAAATCTACACTTTGCTGATCTCTGTAGAAAGAAAATTGAGAAGAAAAACCCCAAGAACAAAAAGAAAAGAACTTTTATGCTCAACTTAAAAGTATCCAAAAGCAACCCATCTCAGAAAAAAAGAAATCCAAGAGGATTATGAGAGAGAGAGAGAGCTTGGATCCTCACAGAGCTCTGGTGATATCATTGAGAAGCCTCTCAGAATCTTCAAAGAAAAGAGAGATAACTTCAACAACAAAATCTGGGTTGCTCTCATCTTGAAGTTGCTGAAGCTGTAAGAACTGAGCATCCAGGATCCCCTTCTCTCACCAACAAAACAAAGCCCCACAAAATCAGAACCAAAACAGAGAAAAACAAAAACAACCCAACAGATCAGACACACCAGACCAACAAAACAAAACAAACCCATATGAGATTTGCTCCAATATTTTACATTTTCTCTGGCTTACCTCCATAAACAGGGACTTTGTGTAGTCAGCCAACCGTCTCTGCATCTGACCCACCTCCATGCTTTGCCTCTGCTCCTCTCTTCACAGACACACCTCTCTCTGTGACCCAGTAAAGACTGGACCGTGGCCTTAAAACTTGCAGATCTTGAGGAATTATTGCGCAATAAAAAGACTATAAATGCTTGGTAACCTTGACAGACCAGAATCCAAAGGTTTCTTGCTTTTGGATACGTGTCTACTGTCTCGTACTAGTAAAGTCTAGCCCCCACCTTTTTTATCCCTCTTTGGAATTATGCTCTGTTTTTCAGTGCTTTCTCACATAAGCAATTCTCTATATCTCTCTCCCTCATTGCATCATTTATTAGCATTTATTTGTTAAACCCCTTACTCATTTTTTCATCTTCTGCTTTTTTTTTTTTTTTTTTTTTTTTTTATAGGGATTTGACTAAAAATTATAACAGTTGAAAAATTTACGTCAGTTTTTTTAATAGCTCCTGAACCAAATCTTCGTTTAGTTGATATTTTTCTTTCATTTATGCATTAATTTATTTGCTGGTCTCTCCTTTTCAATATCTCTCACTGCCGACCAAATTATTGGTCCTTAATGAAATGTAAGTTACACATGGGGTTGATGTGCAACTGACTTCATTCATGTTACCTTTTTCCTTTCAATTAATTTATGAAAGATTCTGTGGAGTAATTAACCAGTAGGCTGTAGCATTAATACAAGTACTCTACATATCAATTTTATAGGATTTTGATTTGGTGTCGAAAAAAAAATAAAATTATAATAATATTGTACTCTTTTTTAGTTTTTTAATGATTTAGATTTAATTTTAATTTTTTTATTAAAAAAAAGAGAGTAAAATTAAATTTAAAATATTGAAAAAACTACATAAAATATATTATAATTTATTTATTTTTTACAACACCTCAGCTAAATCCATTTCTATTTGCAGTAACAAGCAGGAGGAGTGTCTACACTTACCCCAAAATATTCTTCCTTTTTTTTACACGAGAACCGTTACAAGTAAAGAAAAAAAAACTGTTGGTGTTTGATTACGTTTTTTATGAGGTGTTTTGATGGAAAAAAAAAAAAGTTTAGATGTGTTATAAAGGTCAAAGTAGTTATAATTTTAAGTTTTTTTTTTTTTGTGAAGAAAATTGTTTGTTAGTGTTTTAACTTTTTTTTGAATAAAAAGAAAAATAAAGAAAGGGTTAGCAAACAAGCCCGCCCAGTGACCACAGCAGAATCTGGTGACAACTATCCTTACCTTATGCTTAGAAAAGTGCATAGGTAAGTCTAAAGTGATTGGCTTAGAATATGCAAGTCCGTTTAATCGTGTGTGAATTATTTTAGGAAATTGATCAAAAAGCCCAAAAATGAGTTGATAAAAAATTTCATTTTCATTTTTATTTTGAATGATACATATGGTTCCTTAGTTTAAATGGTGACACTTAAGGCATGTTTTCAAAACTCCATGGTATGTCACTTGTCAGTTGCAACAAAAAAATATAATACAAAATATAAATTATTAAAAAAAAAAAAGAAAAGAAAAAAATACTCAAGAAATAGTTCGGCCAATTCTTCCGTTTGGTTAAAAGAGTAGTTAGATTACTTTCTCACGTTTTTTTTTTTCTTTTTAATTTTTCTTTTTAATTTTTTTATTATGAACGACACATGTCATAATATAATTAGTGTTAACATGACATATTTACATCTTGATAATTTCCTTCAAAAGTTGGGTACAATAACCTTTCTTTTGCTTTTTCTTTTTTCTTACCACAAAAAGCTATCAACCAACTTTTATACAATGGTAAGCTAATTGCAAATCAATATAACGTCATGAGCTGATTTTTCATTTATCATAAACATGTAACTTAGACTCTTCTTTTATTCAAACTTAACTTTCAAATCCTACATCATTGCCTAGACAACTAATCCCTAAAATTAAATTACTTTCCTAAAGTCAAAATCCTTTTTTTTCACCTCTCAATCACAAGCCACTTTTTGCCACCTAAACCGTGTTAAAAGAGTTTTCAATATATATATATATATATATATATATATATATATGTATATATATAACGATTGAAATTAAGTAATCATTACTAACAATTATAATCTAACAGTTATAATCAAATAACCATCAATTTTAACTTTAATTTTTAATCTAATGATCAAAATTAAATATCTGTTAATATTGAATGGTCAAAATTAAATCATTGTTGAATTAACAAATATTTTATGTTAAATACGAAATTACATGTCTATTAATGACCAGACATTGAAACTGTTAAATTGACACGATATATAGTTCAATGCAGACCGGTTTAAGACATATAAGTTTTACCTTATTTTGTCTTTGACACCAGACAAAATTAGAATTATTCTAATAACGTATTAACAGCAAAAATTAAGAATCATGTCTGTTTCATCCACACTCAAGGCATATTTTTCTACTCATTATCTTCGCTACTTTGTTATTAACTCTAATTTCTATTTTCTTGTGGTACTTTATACATGTCGGGTGCTACATAACCCTGAGATTTCGCTAAATTTTAAAGTAGGGGGTGTTACGGAATTCTTAATGGTTATATCCATGGTAAAATATTTTGGAATACCATGCAAAACAAGGACTTAGGAAAAATAGAAAGGAAGGGAACTAGGCTTTGTAAGTTTTACATTGATTTTTAAATTAATCAAATAAACTTTTGCTATTATGCAGATGTATGGCAATGTAATAATAAGTTTATAATTGGTATCAAAACTTTAAGCAATTTGCAAAATCATGGTGAAGGCTATTGGCCCAATCGTACGTTGAGATATATATGGATTTTCTATTTATTTTTTTAAAGATTATTCAAGGTTTTCATGTTTTTTATATGTGAAGTACAATTGAGTTCAATATATCACTATAAATATATGAAATATCTTTTTTTTTTGATAAGTTCCTTATAATTTTTTCTGCTCAAAAAATGATCAATCTGTACCTTCTGCCTCGTGAGTCATGTGCATGTCATATTTAAAGTTTTATTCTCAAAATTGAGGTACTTATATAAAAATTAAATAAATAAAAAAATAAGAAAGTTGTGATATCAATGATATGTCAGCATAGTTCAAAAGTATTAATATGTATTCCGTATGATTTTCTGTCTACCACTGTCTCCTGTTCCTGTTGGTCCTTTTGCAGATTTGCCAACTGGCTTCTTCAAGATATGCTAACTTCGTTACAGATGACTAGTCATTTTATGTCAATATCATGTGGGAACTAGACTTTTAG
>FXXK01000703.1:147302-160418 GCA_900184695.1 Betula pendula
TTGTGTGGAATATCTAGATTCTTTTTATGTGTGTGAATAAGCTAAATTAAAAAAAATATATTAATAAATTAATAAATTAATTATATATATTATTTAGTTTAATATTTTATTGATTAATATTATTTTTTTAAAAGCCCGTTTCTTTTTTGTTTGTGTTCATATTTATATAATATATATTGATAGTAATATTGTTATAATTATTTTTTTTTGTAGAGTCTATTTTAGTCATTCTTTTTATTGATTTTTTGTATCTTTTTTTGGATATTTGCCTAAAAGAGAAGTAAAGAAGCTGCATTCGACTCAACATTAGAGAGAAATATTTTTGTTGTATGACTATCTATTTCATCCAAATTGTGTTCAAACGGGAGCAAAAATAAATAAGATTTAATTTTTAATATTTTCTCTCATCTCAAGAAAAAAAAAAATAATAATTGAGAAATAATATTTAAATATATAAAAATAAATGATTAAAATAGAGAGTTAATGTAAGTGCTTAAAAAAAATAAATAATTAAATTATAAAATATAATTTTAATAGATAACAAATTTATTAAACCAGATATGATGTAATTCCGCCCCCACTTCATTAGCAAATGACGAAAAATGCTATCGGCTGGACCACATGATTTACGGACTAAAAACACTCCATCCTAGAATGTATATTACATTGATTTCTTTTTCTTTTTAATGATGAAAATTGGTAAATTGCACGACTAATCACATCATTATTATTGTATCTAAATCATGAAAAATTTGGTATGCCACGACTCTCATCCAATGTATTTAGTGTTTGTCAGTTAAAGGATTCGAATCCTGCCCAACATATAAAAAATATACCTACTTTTTTATGTGAAAAATATATATATATAAGTATCAAAGTTGTGTCCGATCTCTCCCTCGTGGACCTTACTTCAAAATTTTTTTTTTTTTTAAAAAAAAAAAAAAAAAAAATCAATTAACAATATGAAAAATATACTCACTGCTTATTTTAGACTTATTTTAATTGCCTTTTCAGTTTGAAGCCGTAAAAAGATCTAGGTATGTAATATTGTACATAATTTAAACTAAATGAATCACTTCATATTTGTATTTAAAAGTATATAATTGGTCTTTTATTTCTCTTTTATTCGAATCAAGATAGTGAAATACTCTTCCCTTGTAACTTTAACCATTTTCCTAAAAAAAAAAAAAAAGGGTTGACTGAGTTTGCGATTTTTAAAATGTAGAAGTTTAAAATATGATTAAAACATACAAATTTTAAAAAATTAGTTATTTAGTAAAATGTAATTTAACCTTTAAATTGTAATTAACTTTTTAAATATAAATTTTAAAATGCATAACCTTATTTATGATTTAAAAATACAAATTACATATGTCAAATGAAATATTTAAAAAAAGTCACATCTTAATAATATATTCTTATTACTTAATTAAAAATAAAACTTTTAATCAACAAATCTACAAAATCTGCTGAACACGCTTCAAACAGCCCTCACAGAACGCATATACATGTTGTTCATTTGTTTTATTTAATTTTTTAAGTTATCATTGAAGGAATCTTGACTTGGCACGGCACAGCCGATTTCATACAGCTGTTTCTCGTTTTAATTAATTGGATTTCATTAAATGATAGTGACGGTTCGAAGGGAAAAGAATGCCCTAATTTCACTATAAACGCATTTTTCTTGACCTAACTTTTGTAGTTAAGGCCTACGCGCTGACCTGCTGCCCTGGTGGGTTCTCTCTTTGACAGCAGCATAATCGTCAGAGCTAGACAACCCTCATCATTTTATTTACTTTTCTCAGTTTTGGGTCATATATTATTATGAGGTGTATATGGTTATTATAAATTTATTTTCTCTCTTTTCCTTTTGGTACTTATCCTGGAAGATTACATTAATAATTAATGTTGACGGAAAGTTATGTTCTTATTCTTTTATATATAATAAAAGAATATAGCACATATGCTATTAATTGCATCGTTTTTCAGTTGCTAAATGGGGATTCATCTCAAGTAGTTGGAGTTGATAATTCTTTATACAATTGGACCAGCAAATCTAACTTGAACTTAACATAAAATAAGTTAATTAAAATTAATAAATTTGACTTATTTAATTAAATGAGTTATATAAAAATTTACATATATAATATTATATACATGCCGAAAACGAATTATCACCCGACCAATCAATATAGATGTAGGTGAATGTTGAAAATAGCAAACTAAGCATGGAGGAGATGGTTCGGTTTTATGAATTGGAACCCTTCACCCAGTGACAGAGGGAGGGGGCCGGTAGGGGCCACCCCCCTTAAATTGGTAGGAAAAAAAAAAGGCAAAATTAATTTTTTCTAATTTATTGGCTCCTATCCAATTTTTTTTTTAGTCCTACCTAATACAAATTTTGATCCTACCAACTAAATTTTTTGGCACAACCCAATAAATATTTTGGTCATATCCACTAGAATTAGATTTCACCTGATATCTTAAAGCATCACAATGGATTCTCTATTGTTTAGCTAAAATTTGGATGAAAAACTCATTTTTTTAGTTTAGCTAATCATTTTTTAAAACTTTAAACAACAAACTCTTTAAATCTCTCTCAATTCACTTCCAAAAAAAAAAAATCTCTCTCTATTCTATTTAAATATATTTTTTATTTCCTCTTCTTACCCCTTCATATTATTCTCAACACTAACGTCGCACACACAAACATCAACATTATCTTTTCAAAATACACACAAACATCAACAATCACAATACTAGAACATCCAATTCGAAAACTCAAGTCCATAAGCAAAAAAACCCGCAAATTTTCCATTTTCGTGTCACTTTTTTCACACTTTTTAACCAACCAAACAGAGCCCAAATTTTTTCTCTTTTTTTTTTTTCTTTCTTCTTCTTCTTCTTTTTCTTCTTCTGTGTTGTGCTTACTCTAGTTCGTGAGATGCAGCAGCCTTTTTTTCATTTTTCTAATTCTTCTCTTTTGAGAGGGATTCTGGTACCAACCATAGAAAGAAGCGGGGGAGAAAGTTTTTAAAATAATAAAAAATTAAATAGCGTGAAAAAGTGAGGATTAAATTTGGAGAGGGTTTTTGACATAGGTGTTAAAGAAATGATAGAGCTTGATGTAGGGGGCATTTTGAAAAATTTCTCTAAAATTTAGAGAAATTTATAAATTAAAGAGCTTGTTGGGATGCTCGAGACCTGCTTTTTTTGTAAGCGATGGGTTAAGCGACGTTCTCCTTGAGACATAGCTACTAGCTAGGGAAAATAGAATTGCTTCACCTTGGCATAGAACGTTTTTTCGCATACTTGACATCAATGTAAAGATTCGGAGGCGGAGAGTGCATAAAATTATGTGACAAATTTGGGTCATCAATTTGGCTGTTTTAGCACCTCTTTAGTGGAGATGTCTGGTGGAGAGCCCCTCATTGTACTGAGAATGAATCTCTGTCATAGACATAGAGTACCAAATGTGGACACCCAGGCCTCCCAATTCAGTACATGGTTGCCATAAAATGATGAAAGAAACGGCCAAACGGGGGTCACGTACTAGTTTGGCCTGAAGTTGAGATGCTTGTCATTTGTCAAGTGTTTTGTCTGCAATTTTGCCATTGATGATAAGCATGCTGCCATGCCCTTGTTTCTAGTTTACGAATTTAGCAACTGAGAGGATATGATAGGACCACTAATCTATGTAGGCTCCCATTTCTTTCATGCCTCTGATATATGGACGGGAATCGCAGTGTGGTCCAACAAAAAGAAAAATTGGGCAAATACGTCGGGATGCGGCTGTAGACAAATCAATAATTAATAAAAGAAGAGAAGAGCACAAGACACTTTACTTTGATGGCTGCATGTTCAACCCCTTTCCGTTTCCTACAAACAATATAACATATGTTCATCACTCCAATATCTAAAAGTTTCAGCGAGCGAATCTTGCACGTGGGGATGACATGGAAAACATTGCAGTATTGCCCTCCACGTCACTTAGGAAGGGGGAAACGGTCCCACTCCCCCACATAATATCAGATCATTAAGATTATAATCTCCCGCATATTCCAAAATCTTTCTATTCACGTCTTTGATTTGGAGTCCCAACTCGCAAGGATATGATTAATTTGTGGCATATCATTTCGCAGAAGTACGTAGATAGTGAGGAAAAACATGATTACTATGAAAAAAGAATACAAGGCTTCTGTATAAGCATCGTAACAACAGATTCTGTGAGGAAATTAAAGCTCAAGTGAAACTTCTAACACACCTTACAACTCCTCCTACAGTAGCCAGGAAGATCTGTAGACCCAATCATGTACTCCCGGTTCTTGGTGCATTCTCCAAGGGCAGCCCATCTCTCACAGCTTTCATTCCCATCTGTGCAGTTTCCAACAGCTGCCAAGTTCTTGTCAAACGAGTCTACATGAATCCACTTTGTTGCTGACCATTTCTCACCTTCAATCACAGGGCAACCTGCATGGAGACTGTCTGTATCTGGAATCGCATTTGGGTGGAGACTGAAAAAAAGAAGGGCATCCCCTCTTCGTGGTTTCACTGAGTATTTCCAATGTGGGGATGGAAGACAAACATAAATTACATCAATTTACTGGAAAGGCAACAGTGTAAATAGAATGCACAAAAGCAATGATAATTTCTCTAGTGCCTCACCTGCAATTCCTTTACTCGCACACTCAGAGAGATCATTGATTATTTCAGAAGCTTTACGACGTGGAGAGTCCTGCTGGCAGATAGGTTTACATAAATTTAAATAACCACAATTAGATAGAGAATACAATCAGGTCGGCCACAGTTCTAACATGTTAAGCCTAAAAAAAAAACCCCAATAAGAGAACCCAAACTCTGTATTATATGTCGCAATAGAACGGGAAGCATTGCATCATCCCACCACGCATGTTATGCCTATTTATCTTTCTGTGTCCCTAACATGTACTTCTTGAGAAGTTTTGCCAAGCATCTCGACTGCAGTTATGATGATAGAGCTTGTTTGTGTGAATTGGATTGAATTGATGGAATAGTAACAATAGGGAAATGAGAAATGAATTGAATGAAACAATATTCCACTTCGGGTAGGAGTGGTACCACACAACTTGTTTAATAAAAGCCTTCACTGACCTCTCCTAACTTCAACATTCTACTTATAGGACTGAATACAAGCTAACAAGAGATAGTACCAAAGATAACTACATTGCCGTTGGCCGCAAGAGACATAAGAAAGAGGGATAGAGAATTCTGGATAGTTACCGATAATGGGTCCAATCCATTCTTTTTGTTTTTTTTATAAGGTGAGCTTCAATGCCCCTAGTCAGTAGCCGAGCACTAAAAGCGCACTGAGTGACCTTTTTTGTGCTTTTATTATCGTGAGTTTAGTTTGGAACTTTTGTGATAGGAAAGAACTTGCGTGCCAGTTTATTTTTATTTTTGACTTTAACACTGCGCTATGCAACTGGCTTATTCGAACTCAAATACTAACAAACACTAGATGCTACTAGATAACTTCATCATCCCAATACTTAGCAATGATTGGGATAACGACCAAACACCCGATCGATGAAGACCCGAACCTAACCACCCAGCTTTTGCAGATGACGGAGACCTTCATCTTCTCTTGCTCTTATCATTCTAGGTATTTGGGATTAAGGTTCCTCACCCTTCGGCTCCTAACATCTGCCCCCCCGAAAGAGGGACCTTGTCCTCAAGGTCGAGCCTCAACTCGCATGCAGTGTGGTCCCGAGTACACTGCAAGGGCATGTAAAGAAATTTGTGGTTCTACTTCCGCAGTTTGCACCTTCTGCTCATCACCTTCTGCAGGAGAGAAAGTCTGTCGTATTGGATTCTATCCCCTCAGCCTCTGCTTTGATCACAAACATGTGATTCACCTGGCATTTGTGCCCTGACGTGAATCGGTCATTGCAGTTGAAGTAAAAACCTTTTTCACACCACTTATACATTTCCTCCCATTACATTTTTTTTGACGGGTGGTAAAGAGGCATTTGATCAGGCAATAGGGTGAGCCACTGAATTCCATCCTTGAGGTTCCGTGACCTCTGGCCGCAAATTTCTTCTAGATCGGCTAAGCTAATCATCTTGCATCCTGGCTAGTTCGATTGCCTCTTCTTTTGACATTGTAGACCTGGGTTTCATGAATCTTGGATCAAAGGGTTGTGATACCACTTGTAACAGATTTCTTATCTGTAAATGTAAATTCTAGTATTGAAGAATGAAATGGATTGATAGGTTGAGATGTAAGCATGAATGAAATGGTTTATTGAATAGTTTGTAAACGGTAGGCTATTCGAGGTGCCTGGCCTCCATCAAGGAACTTCAAGTCTAATTCGATTAAAACTCCCTACACCCCTAATGGATTTACTTATACTAGTGCATTCTCATTCAGCACAACCGATACAACCACCCAGCCCTGCGACTGGTTATAACAACCTATAACAAAAGCCCATTACAATTACACCAAACACACCGTATTAAACCTACTTGCATATACAAAACGCATTACACAATTAACACTACACTACTCTTCTAGAAGCTTTAATGTTTTACAGCTAGCTTCCACTTGCTTTCCCTCTTCATGTTGCTTCTGCCACGTGTCCCTCAAAACTCATGAGATGTCAGATGCATGACTCCTCAAGTCCACGCTTCCCTTCTACCCACATACTGACCCTTTCTTCTTCTTTGACAAAACTTTTGCAACCACTAAAAGCTTCTCTACACTATACTCTTTTCAAACATGGTCGTTGCTACCCATGACATGCCTCCCATAGTGTTCAGGGCTTGAACATGCACACCTTTGCGGTGATCTCATCCTTCAAGTAGCCTAGAAATGTTCCAATCAACGCCTTTTGTGGCCATCCCGACACTCGGTTGGCGAAGCGCTCGAACTCCCTCTGATATTCTATAAGTGTACTATGCTGCTGGATCCGAGAAAGCGCCTTGCAAAAGTCCTCATATTTGGTTGGACTGAATCAAGCGAGGACCTCATTTTCAAAAATCTTCCATGTCACAGGCAACCACTCCTCGTGATAAACCTTCTTCAACCATTGCCACCATTGGTCAGCCTCACCTTCGAGATGAAATGCAACGAAGGTGACCTAGTGAGCTGATATTCAAAGAATTGGGTGACTCGATCAAGCCACACAATCAAGTCTTCCCCAGCATATATGGGAAAGTCCAACTTAACTGATTCACAAAAGGTTATTTATTTGGTGATTTTCTTGTCAATTTTGACTGACTTGCAATGTGTATGCTTGTTCATCCCTTGCCTTCTCCGAACTGCGATTACTACCATCGAGATTCTTGGAGAACATGCCCTGAATTTCTGGCAAGGTATCCTTGATACTCTACATCTTTCTTTCTTTTTTAAGCAAATTATCATCAAAATTGCCTGATTTTTTTTTTATAAGTAAAAGTCAATTTTATAAAAGCGTAAGGCGCCTCTAAGTACACAGGAAATATACAAAAGGAAACCCTAATTAGAAGGGGCAAAATAAACAAGAAAATCACTGAAACTAAGAGACAACGGTGAAACAGACGCCGTTGTCCAAAGAAACAGAGTCTCATAGAAAAAAGATAGAATATCCTCCAACGACTTCTCCCTATCCTCAAAGTTTCTGTCATTCTGTTCTTTCCACAAACACCAGAAGAGGCACGTAGGAACCATTTTCCACACAGCAGCGCTCCTAGGCCTGCCTAAGGACCACCAGCAGCCTAACAAATCCACAACTCGTCTAGGCATCACCCATGACAGCTCAAAACGACTAAAAAACGCACTCCAAACGGTGAACGCTACGTCGCAATGGAGAAGAAGGTGATCCACAGATTCCCTAACCCTCTTACACATACAACATCTGTCAATCACAATGACGTGCCGCCTTCTGAGATTATCCAAGGTAAGGATCTTACCTAAGACCGCCGACCACGCAAAAAAGGCCGCCCTCAGGGGGGCCGGCGTCTTCCAAACACTCTTCCAGGGGAAGCGACACCCATCAAGAGAAGCCAAGGAGCATTATAGAGACTTAACCTTAAACAAACCTCTTTTAGAAGAGGCCCACCTCATCTGATCTTCACAACCTCTATTTACCTTGACAGAATATAACACCTAAAAAAAGGAAGCAAAGACATCTACCTTCCAGTCATGTGCCGCTCTGACAAAGCTCACGTTCCAATGGTTGGAGCCCCCCAAAAACTCCAAATTAACTGCGACTGAAGCGTCTTTCATGGTTGCAATTCCATACAGGCCTGGAAAAGCAACCATAAGAGATACTTCCCCACACCACTAATCCTGCCATAAGCTAATCCGAGGTACTTGCCTGATTAGAAGAAGAGAAAAGTACAAGAAAGTCATTATACCTAAGCACTAAGGGAGCTAAATAATCAACTGTCCAAGACTCAAAGTAAAGAGAGAATAAAAGAAGGACTTGAGCTCCTCTAAAATCCTTTATTGGTTCTTGAAAGTTCTATTATTTCGCTCCCTCCAAAGACACCACAAAAGGCAAGAAAGCACCATTTTTCACATGACAGCACTCCGAGATCGCTCACCCGTCGACCAGCAAAAGAATAAGTCACCACCCAAAGAGGCATAACCCAAAACAACCCAAAACGGATACTCTACATCCTTGATTTTGAACCTGCTCTGATTTCCTGAATGCCCTCCCTCTTTCTTGCATGTCTGCTTCTAGGCATTCAATTCTGCCCTTGTTAGTTGCCATATAGGCGCTGCGCTGCTGAGGAAGTCGTTTGTCATTGATGCGTCATCCTGGTGAGGTGTTTGCTGGTTTGGGTGCTTGGGTGTGGCATTGAAGGTCTTGGGCAATGGTTATGTGCGATGTTGCTGAAGATGAAGAAGAAAATTGGATGTTGAGGGGACGTTGTGAGTGGAGGAGGTCGGTGGATGTTCTCCAGGTTGTTGGGTTGTGTTTGTCTTTGGGTTGTTCTGTGAGTCGTTGGGTGGCTCTGATACCAAGTTGATAAAGCTTGATTGTATGAAATTGAATTGAATTGATGGAACTATAACAAAAGGGAAATGAATTGAATGAAACGATACTCCACTTTGGGTAGGAGTGGTACCACACACAACTTGTTTGATAAAAGTCTTCATTGACCTCTCCTAACTCCAACATTCTACTTATAGGACCAAATACATGCTAACAAGAGATAATAACAAAAGATAACTACATTTCTATACAAATGGCTTATTCGAAGTCAAATACTAACAAACACTTCATCATCCCAATACTTAGCAATGATTAGGATAACCTTCATATTCTCTTGCTCTTATCATTCTTGGTATTTGGGATTAAGCTTCCTCACCCTTCAACTCCTGACATCTATGCTACAATCCTAAATGTCTCACATTAGTTAAGTGCAATTTTAAAAATGTGTATATAAGTTCTTAAGCACCCTCCTCTTGCAAACCGGTTTTCAAGGGTGAGTTTTATCTAAAGTTTGTATCATTTGGTATTAAAGCCGCCATCACGTCGAGTAGGAGATCAAATGGATTGCGGCTTTGTAACACCCCACCACTAAATGATGAACTTTGCTAGTCTTTGCCTCCGACCTGACCAAGAGAGAACACAGGATCAAGCCAAGCCCTTACCCGCTTGAATTGAATTCATATCTGGCCGAGTCCCATAGGGAGAAACCTATAAGTTTGATTAAAATGTCTTGGTATTATATATGAACATAGTGTTAAGTCATCGAATACTAATAAGTGAATGGAGCTGCCAAAAGAAAAATGACTACCATCGGGTCAATGTCCATAAAGTGGGTTGTCATGGACATTAGATGCAGAGCGTGGTAGTATGCTATGATCTTAAGTGTCCCACATCGATTAAGTACAATCTTAAACATATATATATAAGCTATTAGGCACTTGTCGCTTGCAAGTCAGTTTTCAATGATGAGTTCTACATGAGGTTTGTTTCTTATGAATATAACAAAGTTCTAATGAAAATGAATACTTGAACTAACCTCAACTGCAGGGAACACTGTTTCTCCACCTTTGGCCACATTAGTAAGATACATAAGTACTGTTGCAATTCGGTGTCCACCACGAGCTATATTAACCTTGTCAGCAAAGTAATCATAGTGTGGGTCATATTTCTGCCCAGGCTCATATCTTAACACTTGTATGTCCTCCCCATTTTCTGAAATTCAAGAAACACAAATCACATCTAGTGCTTGTTCCAGTACCAAGAAGGAGCAATCAAGTAGTAGGTTTCATTATTTCACATAATACAAGATCGACATCGATAACTCTTCCCTACTCTACTCTTTAACCCACATTTGACAATAAATTATAAGATGCCTTCTATTTGATTGTTTGATAATTATGATAAGTGGACAAATGTAATATTAAGATTATGGCTAAATGGAAAAATAAAAGAACATTATATGTACAGTATGCTGTAAATTATAAACAAATTTTATTCACCTGTAACTCGGATTTCAAAAGACCTTGACTTTAAGGCCACAATTATGATTTGGCAATATCAAGACGGTGTGGAGCCACAAATCCTTTTATGGCAAACCAAACTCTAAATCCCTCTTGATCAAATCCCAATTAGCTCCGACTTCTATATACGGAAAGTGTACCAGCATAGATAGCAAGCATATCCATTTGGTACTCTTAGGCTATGTGATGTAGGACAGATTGCTAAGGTATCACACCTGATGCAAGAATTGAGCTTAGCACTATAAATTTTGTACCTCAAGGTTACCATTGAAGTAGAAGCATTTGTTGCGGGTCAGGAATTAGTGAAATAGGAAATAGGGAATAGAATAAAAGGATCTAGCAGCTGAATTTAATGGTTTCAGGTATGTTTTACTGCAGACAGTTACACCTAAGATTTCCAAAGAAATCACAACAAGCCACCCTTAATAGCAGTTAAAAGATGCTCTAAAATTCCCTCTATTGATCTTTGAAAATTTTATAGATTACGAGGTTCTTTTATGGGCTGCAGCAACCTCTTTTTCGTAATAAAGCATGGGTTTCATAATTTAAATGGAAATTTAGAAAGTTTGACTAGTAAACTAAGCTGGAAGCTACTGACACCACACTTAAAAAGCCAAGAACTAATCCTACAGAGAATCAAACCCATGGGCCACAACTACATCTCATTCCAGAAAATATGGAAATTGCCCGATCAACCTTGACTCAATAAAACACATGAAAACATAAGTAAACAAAAAAAAAAAAAACTGAACCAATAGTATAAAAACTTGGTAAACATAAAATAAGAGGACCAGTCCAAGATGGATAACACAAGGTCCCAAGTGGATTTCCAACTTAAACCATATTTTAAGATTCCTTTGGTCTTTGAAGTTGCTTAGTTTTAAGCTTCTTGTGATCTGCATCTTGTGCCTGAGACGGTGCTGATATGTTAGTTGCTGGAGAGGTCAGATGAGAAATCGTTCTGTTCTTCCTGTGTGGCGCATAGCCCAGTTGTGTGTCATGTGGATCGTATGGAGAGAGCGAACCAGATGCTTTGAAGATACTGAGAAGTCGAAGATCGAGCTTTTAAATTTTATGCTTCACTCTCTCCTTGTTTGGACTGAGGCTTTTCATATTTCTCTTTTGCCTAGTTTTTCACATTTTGAGGATTTTTGTATTGCTTTTAGCCTTTAGTGGGGCTTTTTCTTATATACTTCCTGTATACTAGGGTTGCGCCCTTTGCGCCTTTATATGATATGATATGAATTATTTATCAAAAAAAATATGTAATCATGATAAGAATTTTAGACCTAAATTCTCAAATTTACTTATAGACCCTCTCCCCTTATAACAGAATTTTGTTTTTGAAAGGTAGACAGCAGCATATATCCTATCAGTAAAGTAACTAATTTCTTTTCTTCATAGAATCACAACTATCTTTCATTCCGCTTACTGGCAAGAATGACTATACAGACATATCTAGCATTAATAGTAACACGTCAACATATGGATCTGGAGCTGCAAGTAGTGGGATCAATTGTGTGAATCCAACTTTCAATTTCAAAGAGATATACTGATGAATAACCACCACCAAAAGAAAAAGAAACAAACAAACAAACAAACCAACAAGAAGAAGATGAAGAAGAAGAAGAAAAAGCCAGAGTGCTCTACCAGAAATGGTGTACCTTTTGGAAGAAATGTCCAGGTAGATAATTTGTCCTCTATACCAGCAATTATAGGATCCTACAAAGGAACTAACAGAGTGAGAAAGTTCCATGTATTGTGCTCAGCAGAAATATCAGTCAACTGAAATGGAAAAGTAAGCAATCATGTACAAGTCCTAAAACACAACAGAAAAGAACTAGAGAAAGCACAACCATATAGACTCAACCAAAAACTAAAATCAATAGCAAGGTCTTAGCTGCATTTTGCCCTAAAGTGATTCCGTCAAGTTCTTAGGTGCAAGTAAAAGATCTCACAATACTCTATGTAGTATATGCTAGGAAAATGCTGTTGCTTACAAAAGGAATACACGATACTGACTGCCATTAAGTCAAGCAAAATTATCAATTTTTTTTCCTCATATTTATGTGTTTTAATCTTTGAAAAAGTTGTTAAAGAGAAGCTTGAAATGCCAACAATGATAATCCAATAATAACTCCTTTTAATCTAATAAAATTAACAAAGTATTACTTCTTTAGAAAACACAACATGACTAAACATGCCAACAAGGAAAATAGCATATACACATATATATCAACTAAGAAAGGGGCCAAGAATCACAAAGAAGCAAACCTTTCCCTTAGAAATAAACATTCCGGAGCTCGTGCGAACTTCGCTGAGCTTGCTTTTTCCAGACATGTTATCTGCAACCGCAGATCTCTTCAGCTCCGATTTTGCCTAATTACAATGTAACCAACAAATTCTAAGAACTATACGAATCAAATGCATATTGGAACCTTTCTCTTTAGTGTTTTTCGATTTAAATTAAATTGAATTGATGGAATCAGTATGCTACTCACAAGAGAGATCAAGTGGTCGCATTCTAGGTCCGTAAGGAAACCTTCGTAGACGAAAGCTCTGCAAAATCATCGAATCCATTTCGTAGAATAAGGTCAGAATATAAAATGCGAGAATTAAGTCAGAATATTAAAATA
>FXXK01000703.1:160892-200240 GCA_900184695.1 Betula pendula
TTCCAGTTGTTAGGATAGGTTATTGAGAAAAGATAAGAGAAAACTAAATTAACTAAATATTGAATCACAGCGAATTCATCCATTTGGCTGAGCTGAGCTGAGCTTATCACAATTTTAGAAACTACAAGATGTGACAGTAAACTTAAAATTCAAACAAGTGCTTTCTCGGCAACCAAACGGAGGGATTAGAGAGAGAGACCTTGGCTTCCATGAAATCTGTTTAACTTTAGCGGGATTGATGATGGAGCTAGCTGAAGCAGCATAGGAGCCCGAAGATTCACGGAGGAACAGCGCGATTGACAGCAAAAAGAGGAACGGAAGAGGCCGAAGAATTGGCATGAGGCCTGCTCGGATATTGCTGGATCACGAGAGAGAGAGAGGAGAGAGATTTTCCTGGAAAATGTCAAATTTTCTGGGGAAAATAGTAAAAGATGTTGGCTCTCTATCTGACTCGTCTAACTGTCAGCGGCACGATGATGTGTCCACCGTTGACGCCGATGTACGCGGGTCGTTGTTAGCTAATAATACAAGGGAGGAAGCGTCGTAATTGTCGTGGTTTAGAAACTCGCTTGGTAATGCTTATTATGTCCATAACATGAGCTTGTAAGACGGTCTCCATTGACGTAATAGTCCCAAGTTAAATTTTGATACTCATGGACACGTCGTCAAAGCCCATAGCTTTGAGCTTGTTGACGTGGAGGTGAATTTTATTTTGTTTTATATATTATTTTGAGATCTATGGGTAAAGAAAATAGAAAGTGTATAATAAGAAAATAACGACAAAATTGTAGGTTAATATATCAAAATGTGTAGAGTAATATTATTTTTCACATTTATTTATGGCACTTATTTTGTATTGGTTGACATAGTGTATTTTAAATATCTTTCTATATCAGCCACATTTTTTAAAAAAATTCAACTTATAACACGACATATCAACTTATATAAAATAAGTGTTAAAATAATATTCCTCAAACTTATAATAACTATAGTTCTTTTGAGATCGGATCCTATCTAGTTCTTCAAATTGGAGAAGAGTCTGTTCGTTAAAAAAGATAGGCAAAATTATCTTAAAAAAAAGTGAAATGATAATTTTAATCATATTTTTTAAGAACCTATTCTTCTCCGATCCATTTGCCAACTACGGTGACATCGAATCTAAGAATAATGAATAGGGGTGACAATTTGTATTCGAGTGTTGGGTTTTGATCGTGTTGAAACATGGTATAATATTATATAAGTCAACCCTAACTCGACTCATTTAATTAAACGGGTCAAACTCTTTAACCATAACCCTCTAATTTTGTATTGTGTTCATGTTTGATTCGCAAGTCATGTAAAAAATTGCCTGTAATTATATTAGGTTTGAGTCGTTGTTAAGAGCATTATTAAATATAAGACTATATAGGTCAACTCTAACCTGACCTATTTAATTAAATGAGTCAAACTCTTTAACTCTAATCTTTAAATTTCGTATCAAATTCGCATGGACCGCCTTAACAGTGAACCTGCTACACTTCAATATTTCCTCGTCTAAAGTTGATAGGGTCCTAGGAAAAACAACCAAGGGATACTGATTATCAATCAATCTTGTGGTAAGGTGCAGTTCAATTGCCCTCGGCTTGCAAGGCTAAATTCAATAGTTGGTGGCTCGAGTTTATGGAGGCTCAAGCTTTATGAATATAAAACATTTAAGTTTTCCTTGTTCCCAACCCAAGAAGAAAGGAATATTATTATCTGGTGAAAATTTTTAAATCAGTTCTTAGAGTTTGATTCTTTGACAAATTGCTTCCTAGAATTTAAGAAGTAGATAAATCATTTCTTGTGATTTCTGTGACAAATGATTCATTTAGTACAAATTCTGACAATTTTTTCTGTAAGGGTTTGGAGGGCCTAGATATTGATAGGCTTACAAAACAAATTCAGATTCTCATGATTTGATCAGCACACTAATTAACCAAATTAACCAAATTAATCAAGGAACTACTGGTTACTATATACCAACAAGCCTTATTAGAATTCACACAATAGTGTGGAAATGTGGGTCTAACTCAACTTCAAAAGACACCTTGAGGAGTGAGGGATGCCACAACCTTATAAGGAGCACATTGACTAGTTTCTCTAGCAATGTGGGACTTCCAACACGCCCCCTCACGTGTGGCGGGAGGACATCCAAGCCAACACGTGAAAATGGGTGACGGTGGGGCCACAAACTAGGAACTTTGCTCTGATACCATATTAGAATTCACACAATATGTGAAAGGTGGGCCTAACTCAACTCCAAAAGACGCCTTGAGGAGTGAGGGATGCCACAACTTTATAAGAAGCACATTGACTAGTTTCTCAGCAATGTGGGACTTCCAACAAGCCTTAAAGGCCTGGCTGCTAAGAAAGCCCAAGGAGGCTTAAAAGATATACATACCGACAAAGCTAAGACCATACTAGGACCAAGCCTGACAGGCAAAACCCGACCAGGTCCGAGACCAACAGCATGATAGACCTTCGTCTCCATGGGATACGTCACGTACATATGATCCCCTCTCCCATTAGGTCAAGTAATAACCTCCCATGCCATAAACACCTCAAAAATGGCCCTATATTCCCTCAACAATAAAGTCAGCTGGGGACCTCTAAAGCCTTAGATGAGAGAGGGTGGAAACACCAACTTATAATAATATATAGAGAGCAAGACCCCTCTATCAGCCAAGCACTCACATTGAGGCTATCACATTGTAGAGGCACTCTCTCATACCCTACACACTCCCACACCCACATACACTCTTATCTCCTTTTATTGACTTGGGCGTTGTGCCCCCAATCTCTGGACAAGTAGGCCTTTTGACGACCTCTTCTTTATTTTGCCAGGAATTCCTTCCTAAAAGACAATTTTGAGGTAACTGAAGGTACTTACAGGGTTATTGTAAAATTACATATTTACTTTAAAAAATATTAAAAAAAATAAAAAAAATTTAGAGCTAGACCAGCCATTTACAAAAATTGACTCAAGAGAGTGTCCAAACTACCTCATTGACTTAGAGATCGTTTGACTCCCCTCAGGTTAGGCAAAGGCCAAAGGGAGTGGCAAGACACCCCCCTCTTGCCAATATGCGGGCGGTCGACAGGGATAAAACTACATGGTGAGTTGGGGGGACGAGGCTTTAGCCCCTCAAGCCACCATATTTTTCCGAATTTTTTTTTTAGAATATTTCTATAACCTCTTAAAAATTAAATTTTTACTCTCCCAAATTATTTATTTTTTTAGCTTGACCCCTCTAAATATCAAATGCTAGTTTCGGCCGGTTGGTCGACCACCTCAGTTCCAACTCTTTTTTTTTTTATTCTAAAAGAAAATTTGTTTAGGCTAGATGTACAGTAATTTGTCACTTTTTTTAACTTGGGGAAAAAGTTAATTGTCAAAAGTTCAAACTTGAGAGACTAAAAAATTTGACAATTTTGCCTTTATCATCTGAGCTTGTAAAGTAAGTTTAACAACTTTGACGATAGGAATAGTACTCCACGTTCACGAGGACTATTTGCCGAAAATACTAACGATTGGCCTTATTTGCAAGCAAAGCTTTTGAACTTCACAGCTTTTAATCCACATTTCAATTATACTAACGATGCATGAGATCATCTCATTAATAGCAAAATCCTTAGATGAGGTTCTGCACTGTTCTCTCCCTACTATTCATATTCTTTTCCCTCTTCCAAACTGTTTTCGTCCCTTACCAACGAATTTAACGATTATAGAAACAAAATCTGAAACCCCAATTTTTTAAGATCCATGGAAGAATTAACTATTAAATCATCACTTAACATATAAGTTTAACTTGATATGAATGAATATATTTAATCATTTAATTAAAAAAAATGTTTGAGGTATTACAATTTTTTTATTACAAATTCATTTAGACAATCCCATATTGATGAAATAATTAAGAGAAAATTGATAAGCCAAATTTTTTGTTTAATTATTTTACAAATTATAGATTGAAATCAATTTGTAAATGACTTTGTAGTAAAACTTGTAGTATTCCTGGTACTCCTCTTTAATTAATACTTTAATATTTTCTTTAACAAGTGGGACTAGGATCCTCTCAATTTCAAATAAAATAGATAGGATCCAGTTAGTATAAATTGAAGGGTAGAATTATCCAAAAAAAAATTAAAATGACAATTTTACCATTCAATATACACTAACTAAATCCTATCCATTTTCATTTGAAATTAAGAGAATCATTTTCCCAACAAGTAATGCCCAGTAAATGGTGATTTAATATAGTATCAAAGTAAATAACAAAAGTCATGAATTCAAATCATGTATCTGTCGTTCACATTCCATTTTAATGAAATATTCTATGTGGTAGGCATTGCTTATCAAAGGAGAATTTGACTCCACACATGAATCAAACCAATCTTTTTTATTAGCTTAAGCTTTTGTGATCAGCAATGATTTAACATAATTTCCAAAACTCTCTTGCAATCTAGCTTTTGTGCACACAAAAATATTTAAACATCATTGCAGGGACCCAAAACAGTCTCCATATGTCGATCCAGATCATTCAAATTCTTTTTTTTCTAGATCATTCAAATTCTTAGTTGAGTTGAACTCTTCTGCATCAAACAGCTCCTCGAAGCATGTCCTTTGAAGTTTGGATTGTTGGCATTGTTTTACGAGCTCTAACATGTGGTCATCACCTTTCAGAATCTTTACAACCTGCATCACAGAATAGTAGTTCAAATCAGTCAGAATATAATGAATGCTTACAAACAAATTAGTTATCAAATTCATCACTCTTCTTCGCTTGCCCTACATTGGCTAATTCATGGTGTGTTTGGTAAATAATTTTATTGTGAATTTTTTGTTTGAATAGAAATAAAAAGTTATTAACGTGATATAAAGGTAAAATGATATGTGAATTTTTTATATATATATAAGAAAAAAGTGAAGAAAGTTATTTGATAATTAGTTTTAAAGAGAGGTTGACTTTTTTTTAGAAGAGTGTAAATATGGTTGAGTTGTTTATCAAACATGCCTCAGATTCCTTGTGAGGTCAAGAGCCTTGTCAAGCTCTCTTTACAGCTAGTTATGAGGACTTTAATTTAAATTAGAAAAAAAAATAGAAAAATGAGGACTCTAATTTGTCCTTTCCTTTTCCTCTATAAAGGGAAAGCAGCAGGGGTTATGTTTTTAGCTTCTGGTTTTGCCATATTCTAGGGCCAATATTTTGTAGATGTGGCCCTATCGGATCTAGATCTCTAATACTTTTTTAAAGCAAAAACTGTGAGAGAGTTTTTATGAGATCAATTTGCCCCAACAGGTGGACAAGCTGCCTGAGATCTGCTAGGCTCAGTAAAAACTTTCTTTGTCCGAATTGCTAATAATTTAGACAACAAAATTGCTAGCATCTCTATCCCAACCTTATAACCTTAGTTCTATGCTTGGAAAGACAGACATGATGATGGTCTAGCTCAGCATCTAGCTACTAGAATTTTTTTTCTAGTATTTTTAGACAAAAGACATGCATGCCTGGCTCATTTTAGGGCGATGAACTGAAGACTGATGTATACACAAAGAAGCTGTCAAGGCTAGACGATTCATCTGTTCTGAGTCATAGTCATCAGCAAGACATGGATCAACAAGCTCCTTGATACTATTCTGAGAGAGCAAAGGTTTAGCCTGCAACATATTGTTCAAAACAATATGAATTGTAAACAATATTCCACAGTATACTCTGTATAATACAGGGAATTAATTGGTGCAGAAAGAAGGAATAACATACCCACATCACAAGGCTTTGCTGTGAGCTATCCAGAGCTTTCCGCCCAGTGATTAGCTCTAACAGTAGTACCCCATGAGCATAGACATCAGTTTTCTCATCTACAACGCCATGCATGAAGTACTCTGGAGGAAGGTAACTGTCATGATTTTGGGGAGGATGTCAAACTACTTGGAAAGCAAGCTTTCAAAGATTTGAGAAACCATTTTGAGTTTTGGGATTTACTAACCCAAATGTGCCTTCAAAATTTGATACAATATGGTGAGTCCATTGATCGGGAAGCCACTTTGCAAGCCCAAAATCAGAAATCTGGATCAAGTTCAAGAAGATCATGATAGAATTCAATAACTGGGGTGTTATCATTCAATTAATTGTATTCAGTTGATAAAGTTACCTGAGGTTCAAAATCCTCTGCAAGCAATATGTTAGAAGCCTTGATATCTTTGTGGATAATTCTCCTCTGACATCCCTCATGAAGATACAGAAGGCCCTCTGCAGTCCCCAAAGCAACCTTATATCTGATGCCCCAATCCAATTTCTCCCTCGGGCCTGGCAACATATAGAAAAGAAATAAACATACAAAATTTTATTCTGTGGGAAGAACTTGAGAGGATTTGAAATGATAAACAAACCATATAATATAGAGGCTAGGCTCCCATGGGGAGATAATTCAAGAACAAGGTGCATCCCCCCTTCAACCCCATACCCAATCAATTTAGCAATGTTGGGATGGTCAACATGGACCAAAGTCCCAAGCTCACATAAGAAATCAGCAGTCATTTCTTCTTGGCTTCCTGTGGTCAGCCGTTTAATTGCAACAAGCTGCCCATCTTCCAATGCACCCTTGTAAACTTTGGCATAGCCTCCCTCCCCTATCAGATTCTCTTCATATGAGACAGAACAAAAAATATTCGTCAGCCTAGCAGTAAGTACAGTGTCAAAATCACATACAAAAACATTCTTCAACTCTTCAGCCTAGCAGTAAGTGCAGTGTCAAAATCACATACAAAAACATTCTTCAACTCTTTAATTACACTATTATACGACTGCTATACAACTTGATAATGTGGCAGTAATTAAAAATCAGCATTTGAATTCACACTTAAAAAAAAAAAAAAAAAAAAAAAAAAAAGAATAACTTCACTTACCTCATGAATTTTCACCACTTTTGCAATGTTCTCATCTCCCAAAGTTTCAAAACTTCTTAATTTAGTATATTGAATTTTTAATTTTTTTTTTCAATTTAACCATATTAAGATTTTCCGTTAAATCTTTTCAAATTTCCAAAATACCCTTGTTCTTTTTTAAAAAAAAAAATTTAAAAATTCAGGCATGGGTATTTTTGCAAATTCAGTTAAATCCTTACTAATGCCTAAATCTTTGCAATTTTTTTCATTTTTTTTCTAAAAAAAATAAGAAGTATTTTAAAAATTTTGACACCCCTCCGTTAGGATTTAATGAAAAATCCTAACAGATGGAGGAAATTTAAAAAAATTGAAAGTTCGATACATTAAATTGAGAGCTTTTAAACTTTGGAAGGACATTGCAAAATGAGTGACAATTTAAGGATAAATGAAGTTATCCTTAAAAAAAAATCAAGGGTTAATTTTTACTGTCATATCAACCCAGTTGTACCACAGTCTACTAAATAGTATAACTCTTTTAATTATAATCACTTGAGTTAAAATGGTATCTTATATTTTCCAAATGTGTAAATTAAATTATGAAAAAAGAGCCACTGACCATGGCTGAAGTCGTTGGATGCTGCTTGGAGCTCTGAGAGTGTGAAGTTCTTCCAAGAAGACTTGAAGCAGCAAAATTCACTATCTATAGAAGAATTCAATGGTGGAACCATATCCTCTCTAATTCTTTTGCTTTTCCTCCTGGTGAGTTTTTGGGGTCCTTTCTTCAACATTCGAAAGAAGCCATGCCATTGTGTAGCTGCTCTTGAATGATCTTCCGAGTCTGAAGAACTGGTTTTTGAAGAAGCTGTTTCAGATCCTAAGCTTCTTAAGCAGTCCTCAAGAGATCCTCTTGAAGAGGGCTCATACATGCTCTCCTCCGCATCCATCGAACTCAAGCCTGTAAGATATAATACGATGAATTATTCATAAGATAATTCTTTATATAAAATCTATTGTCAATTTGTCACGTCATTTCAGTTGTATAATAATCGTACAATAATCAATTACGCAAAACAGAGAATTTACCCTTACTTGAAAAGGAGTAAGAGAACCCGGCTCGCAACTGTCTGCTAGCTTCCAAAGGAGTAGCCTCCTCTTCTTGATTTTCTCTGGCAATGTCGCGGGAACCATTGCTGCCCATGTATGTTCGTCAAGTGTCAGAAAACAAACACAGAATATGACAAAATCCAGAAGAGCTAATTATACAGAGTATGTTGGCCGGTGACCTAGTGGAAGGCTAGCTAAAAAAATCTTTCTTTCTTTTGTCCTTTATAATTCCACAAGGGAGAAATTAAGAACAAGGATTAATGATCTAAATGTTGAAATAACTTCATGATTACAAACCTTTGTATAGACTATATATAAATCCTAATCCTAAGATAAATAGAAGTATTTAAACAAAAAGGAAAGAAATTAAGCAATCATAAAGTGTCTGGAAAACACAAAATATATGAAATGTTGATATTACTAAGAAAATCCAAAAAAGATGATAATAAAAGGAAAAACTTCGGTTAGTATCTCTGATCTTTCATCACTTTTGCAATTATAACCTTAAATTTTAGAAAGTGTCAATTTAGAATTACCATGTTTCAAAAGTTTGCAATGTCAACTCTCCCGTCCAAATTCAGCGTTAAATCTTCAAAATACTCCCGTCTTTTTTGTTTTTGTTTTTAATTTTTAATTATTAAATCAATATATTTTTGTAATTTTATAAACATCTTAGAGGTATTTTTGTAATTTCACTCATCAATTTGGACGAGAGGATTGACTGTGCAAACTTCTAAAAGATGGTAATCATAAATTGACAATTTTTAAAATTTAAGGTAGGATTGTAAAAGTAATGAAAAATCAGAGATGATAAATGAAGTTATTTCAAAATAAAAATAAAACAAAGAAAAAGAAAACCCAACCCGTGGCTTTTTTTTTTTTTTTAATAAATTCAATATCGGGGAACGGGAGATCGAAAGGGATGCCCTACCCGTGGTTTGGTCCTACATCAGGAGGTCCCAACCATCCAAAACGTAAAGACATGTGGCCAAAATTTTTCGAAGAAATATCTCAACACAAAATCAACATGTGATTAACAAGCTAGCATATATAAAGAAGGACCAATGAAACTAGATATTATACGACAGAAGAGAAAGAAAACAGACAATTTACGGACAGGACACAAAAGCATCAAGCATGCAACAATGTAAACAGGAGTAAATATGTAACCGTACAGAGAAATTAACAAAAGCAGATACAAATTAAACAAGAGGTTAGAAATAAAGTGGCATCAATATATCTTTGCTGTAACTACATTAACACACGGGAAAAATAAAGAAACAAAAAAACCGAGAAAGTAAAAGCTAAAAAGGAGGCTCAGAAGATATATATATATACCAGGAAGAAGCTGAAGGTTCCCCGGCATTGTCCATGAGTTATCAGAGGTGGCCAAACCAGAGAGAGGCCTCAGAAGTCAAAAGAAGGCGAAGGAAATGACAGAGACAAAGAGTCAGAGACAGAGAGAGAGAGAAAGCGAAACGAAAGTAGCGGTTGGGATTAACTGAATTTTCTGAGCCTTTACAATATCCTACATTTCACCCAATATTCGTGCTGGAAAATAGGCTTTTTCTTTGTCATTAATTGTTCCAATTCTTAAGCCAACCCTCCATTAATGCTTCTCTTTTTTTACAATTTTTTTTTTTAAAAAAAAAATAAATAAATTGGGACTTGAAGAGGGGATAAATCAAAGCATATTTTGTGGGATATGATCCTCCTGAAGGTCTAAATTAAGCATGCATGCACGTAGCAACTCTTCTTCCCGCGCCGTACGCAAAAGCCCCCTCGCCAACATTGCCTCCCACTCCACTTTTGGTCCTTTTTGACCCGTTGACTAAGTCTCTCTCTCTCCCTCTCTCTCTCTAGAGAGAGAGAAAGAGAGATGATTAACAAATCAATTAACGGTTAAAACAAAGAGACGTTATGCTTGTCAGTTGTCACTGCAAGAGTTACCGAGTCCCAGGTGATGAAAAAGCTTGATTTTATCACAAATTGCACTATTAATTTATTTCTCACGCAAACTAAATGTGACGATTATGATTAATGTTATATCTCTATAAAAATATTGAGCTCGAGTTTATATATTTAAATTATACAATGGTAGATCGTAATCAAGTTAATAATTGTATATATCGGGTGATCTTCTTCACAAATTTAGACAAACGAATCTCAACTTTATATTTAAATTTATATAAATAAATCAAATTTAGACCGGTTTGAACTTGACTTGATTTCTAAATATAGGAATATAAACATTAATTAAGCTGTTTTCCAATTTGAATTATGAAGCATTTTGGTCTATTTACATTTTTTTTAATAAAAGATCTTCTATTACACCTTAATTCCACTTAGATGATATTCTTCAATTCTAAGTGGTTTCTTTTTTGAGCTGAGCTGGAATATGCACAAACCCACACATCCATTCCGGAGACTGGAGAAGAAGTGCACTGCCAAAAAGCCTTCCTTGAAGACGTCAAAAAGCCTAACTTGAAGATCAGATTTCAGTATTCTTAGATAGCTAGAGCTGGGATTCAATAAGCAATGTTAAGCGTAGGACTTTTATTTTTCTTTTATTTCTAAAAAATGATATACTTTTTAAAATTATTATTCGATCAAACTTCAATTGTGATCATCCTAACTCCAATGATGATTTTATAAGTCACATCATCTTTTAAAATAAAAGATAAATAAAAGTATGAGCCATAGCTTTGCTTGGGATTCAATTCTGGCCAAGCCATCTTAAAATTGGGACCCATTTGAGTACTTCACTCCAAGCAAGGTATCTCAAGCAATGTGTTGGAGACTATATATCAGGTTGACAAGATGTAAGGCAACCTGAACTTCAAAAACAATGATGTCTTCTTCTTCTTTTTTATTTTTTATTTTTTGAAGTTAGTGATTTTATTTGTTTCATGAGGAATGTTAGACTTACAAAAAATTTTACAAAAAAAACTCTTACAGAGTGCTGTGACACAATATGATTAAAAAGAAGATCAATTCAAATTTTGAAAAATTCAATCATGTTGTGCCACATCGCTTTGTAAGAAATTTTTTTGTAAAAATCTTTGTACGTCTAGCATTTCTCTTGTTTTATTATTTAATATCTTTAGTTTCCATGATGTGTGCTCTTATTTGTACAGTGAGTAAGTGACACAAAGGACAATATCTTTTTTTGATGAAACAAAGGACAATATCTTATACTCTAGTCAAGTTTCTGAACAAGTCATCTTTCATCAATAACATGCAAATTCACAACCTGATATAGTGATATGCAATTCATCAGGAGTTCAAAGAATAGTTTCATAGCACCTTGAATTATTGTCTAATATACAGAGGAAACTGCCAAAGAAACTCTATAGTGACAAATATCAATGGTTACCAACTGTTATTACAGTCAGTTCCAGCTATGCAATTTCAATGGACATTGCGAGTGATCAATCCCTCAAATACGGTATAAAGGTCCTTGTTCTCTGAGCCAAAAATCTCTTCAGCCTTCTGCAGAGTCTCCTGCAATATTCCAGATGCATAAATGAATATCCATCACTGAAGTATTAACAAGAAGAAAATGTAGAGAGTGAGAGACCACATACCTCTTTTGTTTGCTTGTGGGCATTCAATTCCTTAACATTTGCTAGAAAGGCACCGAACTGCTCATAAGACAAACGGCTCCTGATGAGAAGAAGAAAAGGTATCAGATGAGCAGCTGCTACATTTTAGAAGCCAAGAACCAAATCATGAGCACATAAGCACAAAATTCAAACTTTGAATTCCAAGGCTGTTAGAATAGCCTGGTGTTCAAGATGTTCTCATTCTTTTTTTAAATCTATTCATTTAAAAAAAATGAGAAAATGTATTTACTTGAGTTGAGAATGGGAAAATCAATGTATGATAGGTAAGGACGCGCAATGATTTCCCAAGGTCATCTCATGTCACATTTATTTGGATTAAAATTTGGCAATGTTATGTATGATTCAGCCGCTATCCTGTAAATCCAGATCTGTTGTTGAATAAAAAGCTTTTGGTTACAAAAGAAATTCATGAATGCAACATCTTGCAGCTTAATCACAATCTTACATGAACCCAATAATCTTGCATTTAGAAAACTGCTACATGCACTCCCAAGTGCACACTCCCTGACGTAACAATGAAAAATCTTTTCACTGCCTTGTTAGGGAGGGTGCACTTAGAAATGCATGTAGCATTTCTCCTTACATTTATAGGTCCATGCCACCTTCTCTTTGCAGTTGATATGCTGATTATGTGATGCAGATCATAATCAAATCTATAATTTGAGTCATATTCTCCTATGTTTTGAGGCCCTTTCGGGCTTGTAAGGTCAATCTTTAAAAATCTAAATTTGTCGCAGTATGGGAGGTTCCACACTAGGAAGAACAGGCCAACATTCTCAATTGTAGCATTTCTTCTCTTCCCTTGAAATATTTGGGACTTCCTCTAGGTGCTTCTTTTAAGTCAAAAAGTTATTTGGGAGGGAGTAGAGTTGAGAAGATGGAAAAAAAAAATTGGCTAGTTCGAAGAAGATCTATTTGTCTCAGGGTGGATGCCTAACTCTAATCAAGAGTATGTTTTCTAGTTTACCTACGTACTTATTGCCCATTTTTCCTTTACCAACTGGTATAGCTAGGGATTGGAGCGCCTCCAAAGAAACTTTATTTGGGATGGACAAGGAGGTGAGCATAAGTTTCAACTAGTGAAATGAAAACCTACATGCTTCTCAGCTTCAAGAGCAGGGTTAGGAGTTAGGAATCTCATGCTGTTCAATAAAGCTCTAATGGGGAAATGGCTTTAGAGATTTTTGCAAGAGGAAAATTCTCGATAAAGACCAGTGATTGTTGAGAAGTATGGGGTATCGAGAAGGAGCTGAAGCTCAGAGGAAGTTTGTGGTCCCTATGGTGTGCCTTTAGAAGAAAAATAGGGATGGTTGGGGATATTTCTCCGACCTTGTTTCCTTCAAGGTTGAGGATGGATTCCACATCTGCTTTTGGCATGATGTGTGATGCTGAGTAGCCACTCTCAAGTCTTCATTCCCATAACTTTATTCGATAGCTCAAGACAAAGGGGCCTTGGTGTCAAATTAATTGGACTACTCGTGCAAATATATTCATTGGAACCCGAGTTTTACCAGGGCATTCTAGAATTGGGAGCTGGAATCTCTCGACTCTTTCCTTAATTTGTTATATTCCTTGAAAACCCATCTGGGGGAGGTAGATAGAATGATGTGGATGCCAGATAGCAATCATGGCTTTGAAGTGAAGAGTTATTATAATCGTTACAATTTGGAGAGCTTGGGTCGTTCTCCTGGAAAAGTGTTTAGAACGCCTTGTATTGCTTTATTTACTTGGACAGCAACATTGGGTAGAAGGTGAGGTTTCACCCTTGTAAACTGGTATTGCCTATGCAAAAAGAATGAAGAAACAATAAATCACCTCCCCATCCATTATGAGTATTCTAATGATCTTTGACACTTGGTTCTCAATTTATTCGGAGTTTCATGGGCTATGCCTAGTAACATCCTAGAGTTGCTTCATTCTTGGAAGACTCAAGGGTGGGGATGATCCCAAAGAGGCTAATTAGAAAGTTATTCCTGCATCTTAATGTGGACCATCTGGTGAGAAAGGAATCGACGCCTTTTTGAGAATTGTGAATCTAATATGCTTAGTTTAAAATCTGTCTTTTTGAGATCTCTCTTGGATTGGGCTGTAATCTATGTTTCTAATTTCACATCTTCAAATCTTTTAGATTTTGTCAACTTTTTGGATTTTCGACACCTTTAGGGTGGTTGTATCTCTTGTATACTTTTCATGTACGAGGGCTTTGTCTTTTCTTTCAATAAATTATTATTCATAAAATAAATAAATAAAGATGCTGCATTCATGGAATTTCATTAACAAAAGAAGCACCATGTTATCCATACTGGACATATGTACTAATTATATTTATTGATTTTTGAATAATTAAGTGGTACATAGATGTTCTATAAATAGTTATTTACACCATTCTGAATCTCAAAGCTCAATGTTTTTACCTGACTTGGCGGAAGAATTCTTTCCCATCAACCCGCGTTCGCCCTAAAATAGATTAAAACAATGACTAATGAGATAGGTTAAATACCCCATAAATAATCAGTTTCCATAAGCTATCTACTTGTGCAGGTGCAGAGATATGAAAGAGCTAACCACTTTGTGATCCTGTGTCAGGGCTTGATACTGAACTGTGATGGCTTGAGGGCATAGAAGAAAACATCGAAGACCTATCATCATAGATACCTCTTGATGTTGCAAATGAAAGTGAATGTCGCCTTGGGGACGCAGATTTAGATGTTTTTGTTGGGGACACTGACGCAGATAGGCTTGGAGGGGAAACCGAAGGAGTAAAACGAGGTGTGCTAGTTTGGGATGCTAACAGGAGGCCATGTGATATGCGAGGTCTTGAGCCTGCAAGGGTAAGCAAGAAACAGAATTAAGGTTAGAATTGACACGCTCAGTTGCAGGGTTTCGAATTCATCAGCAGTATGACATCTGGCCGGCATATATATTATATGCATTAACTCGTGCACGACACTTATTCCAACCGCCTAAGCGAATAAACTCTGATATTAAAATTTATTTTCACATTATAACATGAACATACCATCTGTCTCATGATCCTCTGCAAATGAACTTCCTACTTCAGACGTTTGACTCTGGATTGAAGGATATCTAGGAGGAGGAAATGTGGCATCATCTTCTGAGACAAAATAGAAAACCTCTTTCAGATCAATGGTTGTATTGGTAAAATAATATACAAAAACTAGTACCAAATGCTTTACTTTTAAAATGTTCAACAGGTCATTGCAAAATATTAGGATGAAAATATTTGGTGCAAGTTTCATAAGAACAGCGTTTTCAAACAGCCAAAAGATGCAGTATGTTTTGGAGCATATTCAAAAGTTAAACAGGCAAATTTAACAACTTCCAATTTCTTTCAAACAGTCATAAGAGATATGACTAATTTTCTCAAAGGAATTCCAGAAACATAGGGCTGTGGATGACCAAATACATTCATTTTCGTTTAGTCTATTCAATTTCAGGCCTAAAAGATTCCTCCACTGGAATCTGATTCAGATTAAATACCCATTAGTCACTGCACACACTGACTTACTGTTGGACATTTATCAATATGATATGCTTAACGATCACCTAGAATCCAACTAGGCAAGATGCAATCAACAAGAAAAAAGAGATAGAAGTAATATACATGACCTCCAATCTGTGATGCGGAAGATAAATGTGAATAGCTTTGTATCTTAGAAACATGCGGAGCTCCTGCCTGTGGCAAAACCAATTCAGTTATGGCACAAGCCAGAATAAACTAACACATTCAACAAGTATTGTGCTTGCAACATTTAGTTTTCATGAAACTGCCACATTAAGCTAGATCATAACTTCTTTAAAACCTTGGGAAATGCTGAGAGGAGATAACTCACTGAATTTTCATCATCCTCTTGAAGTGATTGCATGAGTGTCTTCCTGAACACCTCCAACTGCACACACCCCAAACATTAGGATCCCATGAGACACCTCCAACTACAAAGCCCAATTCTAATCTCGTTCGATCGCATCAAGCGAGGTGCTCAAAGAGATCCAAACACCTCACTAGCCAATACAACATATTATTATATATATATATATAAAGAGAGAGAGAGAGAGAGAGAGAGAGAGAGAGAGAGAGAGAGAGAGAGGAGAGAAACATCCCAACCTTAGTTAGACTAACCTAGTTAAATTGATCACGTGTTATTAATATGATTAATTTATTTCATTAATAATGTTAGCATTAAAATAATTTTTTAAAAGCATTTTTAGAGCCTATTTAAAAATGTTATGATGATCAATGTTTACAAATGTTATGATGATCAATGTTTTTAAATTGATTATATTTCATGTACTCCACATTTTATGATTTTATTTCATGCAAAGTTTCATTGAAGTTCAAATGTTATATGTCATTCTTTATGAATAAAACATCCAAAAAACAAAAGACAAAAAACAAAACAAACCAAAACAAAACTATTTAAGCTGTCATCCTTAACGAAATCATTCTTTATGAATTGAATTAACGCTTCAATTTCACCTTTTAACAACAAAAATGAAACCAAAAAAAAGAAAATGGCTTCAGCTGTAAAATCCAATTAAGGGTATCCGATTATTGCATTACAAGACCACATCAAGCTTTCTTGAATTCGCATACGGTATATCCCCACCACATTCTCTTCTCAACTAATCTTAACTGAACAGTAAAATAAACAATTCACGATTACCCATTACCACAAATGTATCAATATTCACTTTGCACATCACACTACAATACACGGTAAAAAAAAACTGACAAAAAACCAAACAATTCACAAAATGTAGCCGCTAATGCAAAGCATCAAGGTAGTACCTTGGAGACATCTCGGTTCAGCTTCTTCACAGTGTTCGACAGCGAAGCGTTCTCTTTTACCAAGCTCTCCTACACCAAATAAAAAAAATACGAATGAACTTAAAAAAAAAAAAAGGAATCGGGTTGGGGTCGGGGTCGGGCCGGACCTTTTCCTCGTCGGCGCGGGCGAGTTGATCGGCAGTTTCAGAGAGGGAGACGTCGAGGGACTCAACCTGGGCCTGGAGCTCGGCGATGAGTCGGTCCTTATCGGCGAGTTGGGCACGGAGGGCGGACGACTCTGATTCGAGTGCCGAGACGCGTGTCGAGAGCGCAACGGAAGTGATTTTGCGGGCCACATCGAGCTGCTCGAAAGGATCGGACGGCAGAACTTCCAAGACCTCCTCGGAAAGACCGAAGTTAGAGCCACCCGATTCCTTCGCCAGCATCTCTCACTCTCTCTTTTGTTTTTTGTTTTTTTATTTTCTTATTCTGGCTTTTGTTTTTTTTATTTGGGTACTGGCTCTCTATATTATGCTACTCCACTACTGTGCATATAATGAGAAACTTTTTATTTTCATTTATTGATATTTAAAAAGATGAAAAAGACAAATGGACAGCATGGATTGGATGGATTGAGATTTGGGCATGAGAGGGAGTGTGTTTTCAGTGTTAAGGGAAAAATATGTGGCTTCCGGGAGGGTTTGTGAATGGATAGAACGCTAGAAGAGACAAACAACACTCACACACATGTGCCTTGCCAATTTTTATTTATTTTTTATTTTATGTTTGGGTTTTTTTTGTGAAGTGGGTTGAGGAGGAGGTTTTTGGGCAACGATACAAAAGCTTATAAGATTGGGCCGTCAGTTACAATGTCCAACTAATACCAAGAAAAAAGGCTATGGGCCTCAGGCCACACCAGTCCACTACAGATTTATGTGCGGGCTAGTGTGCTAATTACTCAAAAGTAATGCTAAATGTCATTTCTTTTTTTTAATTTTTGGGTCTTCTCAAAAAAAAAAAATTGATGTGATTTTTTAAAATTGTTATTAGATCAAAATTTTAATTTTAAAAGTTATATCAATTTTGAAGAACATAAAGGATGACATATAGCATTACTTATCACGTAAACGTTTGAGTTAATTTTTACTGTCACATTATCTTAATTATATGACAGTTGTATTGTAATTTATTAAGAGTGTATTTAGTATTGTGATTTTGTAGACAAAAAATATTATTTTAAACCAACTTGCTAAAAATAAATCGTTTAGACTTGCGTTTTTAAAAAATTACGATTTAAACACGTAAAAAATTTACATTTTCAAATCGTTCAGTGAAGTGTTTTTTTGAAAACATACAATTTAAAAAGTTAAACTACAATTTTAATTGCTAAATTATAATTTTATCAAATATTTAATTACATTTTAAAAAAAAATCATATTTTTAAAACACACATCTTAAATAGCATTACTCTTATGATGTATCGTCAATATGGGCAGATTCTAAAGCAACAAAAGTAAGGCATATAGGCATGGTATTGTGCTCCTTTGAACTACTTCCAAGTGGCAACGCTTCCTTGGTGATGCATTAGGCTTCTTTTTACAGACCCTAAATAGAATCGAAGAAATGCTACATTTAAAAATATAATAATAAATAATATTAATCTTACAAAGTGATATAAAACAACATAATTAAAAAATAAATAAATCTAAATTTTAAAAAATACACACATCGCTTTTTTTTAAAAAAAAATTTATAAAAATTTTTTGTACATTTCTCATAAGATTGTAAAGACTGTAGCGAGCCCCGTCCTTACGGGAACATGTCCCCATTGGCAGACTCATCACAACCACAAAAAATAAAGGTTGTGAGTCTGTGAAGGAAGAAAATCACTCTAAACTCAAAAAAGACCATAGAAATGAATAGCATCACAGCAGGGGGCATCGTTATCTTGCCAAATAGGAATGCTATTCAACGATAATGCCACAAGGCAGGTCAACATCAACGAGTGAATCTGCAAACAAACACAAACTGACAGGAGGCAGCTACATTCCCCAAGGGTGAACAAAGCATCTCTCTAAAGGCCTTAAGCTTCCATGATTCTTAAACTTTAGCTTTAGTAATCATTTTTCTTTTTCTTTTTTCCTTTTTTTTCTTCATGAGGATGTTTCCACTACCCCTTCCCACTGTACTATTTTGGAAAGGTTGACAGGAGACAAGAGAGCATTATTGCTTCCTTCCAATTCACTTCTTATAAAAGGGTTCCTTTGGCCCCACCTTTTTTGTAAAAAAGCTTCATGGATTTGTTCCCTCTTTTCCTTTATTTCCTTCCTTTTTCGAGTGCAATATTATTAGGGAATTATGTGGGGACAGAAAAACTAGGTCCACTCATTATTTTTATGAAAATAATAATAATTTCAATTAATTATAAATTAGAAGTGAGTTCAATGAACCAAAGGATTGAATTGAGACAAATTGCACTGTTGCCTTTTTCCTTGAACAGGAAAAAATACTATGAATAAGAACTTATTTAGTACTACCAATGCAAACCAAAGTTAAAAGGAGACATACAAAGTGTAACCTCCTTGGTAATTTATTTTGCAAGAATAATTTTGAATTAGAGAAGGGAGGAAAATGAAAGAATGTGGTACTTTATAAGTGCCTAAATTATATTGAGAATACTCATTTTTCAATAATACAATAGATAGGTGAAATCTCTAATATAAAGTGCCAAACAATAAATTGTTTTTTAGAGTCGTTCGCTCACTCTTAAAATATCGTATGACAGTCTAATTACTTCTATCAATTGTTTTATCAGTGACCGACCATTTCAAAAACATTTTGAAAATAATTGGCCATCTTTATGAGCTGCTTTTGGGTTGATCAGTCACTCCTAAAAGAGTTTGTTTTTGGGATAGTTAATTACTCTGATCAATTATTTTGAGATGATCTGATTATCCATGTCGCCTATTTTTGGGATGACCAACCACATCAAAATAGGTTAAGGGCTGTCCGACCGCCCCTTTAGCCTTTAATTTATTTTATTTTCTTTTTCTTTTTCTTTTATGTATTGTAATTATTAGGCTTGTTCTAAACTTTTCATTAGGAATTACATATATATATCTGAATCCCAATTCAAAAATTCGATGCTATACAAGGACGCAAGGAAAAGTGTTGTCTTGTCGTCCATGGATAAGGAGGTGCCTTCCTCGTGGTGTCCACATTATTATTCCTTTGAGTGCTTCAACGTTTAGCATATTTTGATAGCATGCTTTTCCTGAATATCACTTCACTTCTTTCCGCGGTATTGCTTATCTGGTATTCCCTGCAACTCACTTCTTGGTATTCGACCTTTCAGGGTGGAATTTTCTCGCCGGCACTTATTCTTTAAAAATAAAAAGAAAGAAAGTACACGTTTCCTTACAAATTATTATTTCATTGTCGATGCATTTTAAACTATCAATAAAAAAGGCTTATTGTTTATTTAATTGGTTTATCTTTATTCATCCGGCCTACGTGGCTTTTTTTTTTTTTTGTGCACGCCTAAAAAAGAGATCTATCACTATACTGCATCACGTTCGCAAAAAATAAAAAATAAAAAACGAAAGTCACGTAGCCTGGATTGACAAAGATGACTAGTTGGGTGGACAATAAGCCTTTTTCAATTACAAAAAAATGTTAATATCTCTCCAAAACTAGCAAAAAGATAAAAATAATCCTAAAAATTTTAAAAAATATTCTTATAAATTTGAAAATAAAAAATAAAATTTAAAAAAAAAAATCAAGAGAAAGTTTATGGGTGACATTTTTTCTATATAAAAAAATTAAAGAAATTAGAAAAAAAAAATCAAGGGAACCACCCCTTGGTTTCTCTTTTTTTGTTTCTTTTTGTTTTTTAGTTTACTTTTGGATTTTAAAAAAATAAAAATAAAAATAAAAAAGATTTATTTTTTTTAATTTTATGAAGAGTATTTTTGTCATTGAGAGAGACATTGATATTTTTTAATAGTATAGAAGAAAATTGACACAATTGATAATTTATAAGGAACATTGACAATTAAATAATAATTTGAAGAAAATATATGTTCTTTTCCAAAAAATAAAAAAAGAAGTTGGCAAGCACTTAAGCTCGTATCTTAAAAGGAGCACGACTTCTCAACTCAATGTTTCTAATATATCTACGACTCTTTTTGCATCATCTTTGAGAGATATGGTCTACACTAATTCACTGTTATGCTCAAATTGTTAGTAATTTAATCGGTTAATGTGAAAAAATTTATATAAAATTTATCTGGTCAAATGATTTTGAACTGTCCAGTTACCTATCCAAATAGATAAATCATATATGAGCTCTATCATATTAACTGTCCAAATAAATTTTTAACTGTTTAATCATCTATCCAAACATAAGTTCGACACGAGCTCTCCCACTTTAACTATCTATGTTAATAACAATTTTGATAGCTATTTCGTGTGGATTCCAATCTATCTTAAAGATAGGCTCAAAATTATTATACAAATAAAAAATTGTATCATGTCTCAATTAAAAGTGGCATGATTATTGATGGAATCCTTGACAAAATCAATGCCTAATATCATGATCCCCGTATGACGTATCCAAAACTAGAGAGAATCTCTCTTTTTTTTAAAAAAATATATATATATTTTCCAGCTGTCGCTCAATACTATATAATTATTATAATATATGGTCATCCCCAATGATTTATTGCTTTAATAAAAAGAGAGATCACCTTTACTTTAATTATTAAAAGAAGTAAACACGGATTAGTGGGGTGTAATTATATTTTAAATAGACAAGTGGAAAGCAAGTGGCCGATTCTCGTTGCCCTTTGCAGGGACATCCAAAAATCTTAATCCAAGAACATCGACATGTGAGCCTCAAATTAATTCTTTAATAAACTCAATAATAATCTGAGAAAGATCCGGCAATAAGTCTCAATTATAAGCAAATAGTGTTTTTAATTATAAAAACTGCTATTGCACATGAATGATTCCAAAATTCTTTAGTTTGTTGTGTCTCAAATCATGTTGCAATTTTGAAAATAGCTGTGTGGTTTTTGCTTGCATTATATAAAACATATATAGCTTGTTCTCAGACCGACCAAGAATTTCAAATTGCTTAGAAAGGTGGGTCTGCCCCCACATTCCCTGTCTCGCAGAAAGACCCTTGAGCATTTCCATTAGAAAATATGACAAATTAAATATTATTTTTATGTGTTATATAGGTTGTTGAAGCAATTTTTTAAATGGCCTGATACATAATGTGTAACAGTTGTCCCCAGCCCCGTAAGCTATTCAACTAACTCATCTGTTTTACATTACTTATATTGTCTTTTTTTGGTAATCTTGTAGGTTGTCACTCTTAAGGTTTTGTTCAATTTCTCGAAAGACTAGACGTGTCCCCCATAAGTCAAACCTAGAACTTTAAAGTGTTAGAATTTACACTCATTAGCTCAATGGTTATTCATGAGTGCGAATTCTATAACTTAAAGATTCTATGTTTGACTCATGGGGACGCGCGTCTAGCCTTTCGGATAATGGAATAAAGCCTTCAAAATGACAACAGTAATGTACAGCAGACTAGCCAGCCAGGTAGCCTACGGAGCCAGGGTAAAGCAGACAGACCAGCCGAATAGCCTACAAGGCTGGAGATGACTGTCATATAATGGGCTACCTGCAAATCAAAGGAAAAAATATTATCGAAAATTGCTAGGCCCGAGGGATTGCAAACACTTTGAATAAGCATATTTGTTAAAAAGGAAAACTGAATTTAGGGAGTGTTTGGCAAAGGATTTGGATTAGAGTTAATGGATTATTGACTTTTGATGTGATATAAAAGTATAAGAAATATTATAAATTTTTTGTATTAAAAAGTGAAAATTTTTATTTGTTAGTGAATATTTTATTTGAATAGTAATAAAAAGTGTTTGATGTGATATAGAAAGTAAAAAAAAAAAAAATTGTTACAAAGTAATTAATGTAATATAATAAGTTGAAATATTTTTTTAAAAGTTTAATAATAAATTCTAAAAAAGAGAATAATTTATAATTATCATACGCACAATGAGATAATTTATATTCGTTTTACTAAACTCCAACATACGATACGTACAGATCTTAATAATCTTATATTAATGAGGGAGATTTGCTAGGTCGGCACGAAAGAATGAGTACATCTGGGAATAACACGTAGCTTACCACACCACGCACGAAAATGTTGCGCTTCCATCTAGAGTAGATGTTGAACTACACACTTATATATAATTAATAAAGAAAAGACAATTTTGTCAAACAAAAGAAAAAAAAAAAAAAAAAAAAAAGACCTAACTTGTACAGGTGTTACTTTTCTTTTCTTTTTTTTTTAAAAAAAAAAGTCCCATCAATTCGAAACTGGGACCCAATCAAAAAAATAAAAATAAAAAAGTCCCATCAAATTGATGGACTTTAAATAGAATTTTAGCTTCAAGAGCTGTAATATACAACAGTCCATTTGAAATGAACAGTATTTTAGTCTGGGTTGAATGAGATTTAAAAATATATATATATATATATATATATATATATATATATATATATATATATAATATATATATATATATAATAATATATTTTTAATACATGATACCCACAAAAATACTATTTATATATTTGGGCTGAAATACTGTTCATTTTATATTTTTAATACATGATACCCACAAAAATACTATTTATATATTTAGACTGAAATACTGTTCATTTCAGCCAGGCTTATGTTTATATTTACCTTAGCTTTAAATTATAAAACCCAAATAAACAAACTCAGGAACTCCAAATAGGGCCACTATTTAAAATTAAGGGTTAAATATATTAATTGGTGTACGTGGTTTTATCTCTTTATTATAAAGGTATATGGATTTTTAAAATGTAATAAAAGTAATATTTATACTTTAAAAATTTATCAAATTTTTTTCTTTTTTAGTAAGTTCATCGTTCAATAACAAAGAAAGGGTTACAGAAAAACAAAAAGAGATGTAGGCTCTCCAACAACAAACTAAACAAAATAAATAACGTCGAGATTATAAATAAAAACTAGGAAATTGGTTTATAAATGACTTTAAATAGATCAAAGACAACCCAATCCTTTATATTTCCGGCAAAAGCTAAAAAATAGACTGCATAAAAAGCTAAAAAATAGACTGTATAAAACGATATAGACACCATAACAGAATAGGATAAGGGTATAGCCATTGCCCATTACGAGACCCTTTAACCCTATCCAAACCCCAAATAAAAATGGGCATAAACAATGACATAACCTTTGAAAGATTCTTAAATCCTATCAGAACCTCTACTAGGCAAAAATTATCAACCTTTCACTAATTTGATACTCGCTTCCATCTACCATCTAAAAACCTAACAAAAATTTTGCCATGTGTATAAAAATTCATATAAGACTAGTGAAATATTGATACATGTACAAAATATCATTTTAGCTTGACACCTAACAAAGAATTAAAATAAAATAATGAAAAAAACAAAACAAAAAAAAAAAATATTTTTTTTTTAAAAAATGTAGCAAAGGAGGTAGTTATTTCCTCTCTACCATCTAGAGGTGGCTGAGCTACCCTCGTACTTATGGATTTAACCACCCCTTAATGAGGTTTTAAGGGTCACTAAACCATCTTAAAAATCTCGCTAAGGATTGACCGAACCATCTCTCACTACTCCCAATAGCTTATTAGAGATGGTCAAATCACCCCTTAGATAAGGGAATGCTTGACACTAATTAAGCATGCCCATGGCTATGCAAATTTTTGGCCAAAATAGCTAACTAAAACCCCACTTTTGCTAGTTAGCTAATAGTTTAAAAAATACCATACATCCGATTATCTATATTTCCTCTATATCTTTAAATATTTTTTTTATTCTTATTTCTTTCTTTAGTTATTTTTTTTATTCATTATAAAGATTGTATTTTTTGACATCAGCTTTTTCAAATGGACTTTTTTTTTTTCTTCTTCTCGCCGTCCCCAGAAACTGCACTTCTCTGCTCTTTTTTTTTTTTTGATAAAGCACTCTCTGCTCTTTCTTCTTGTCGTCCCAAGAAAATTTTTTGAGCTTGCAAAATTTTTGACAACCAGAGGGAGGCGGGAGCACAACGAATTGAGGAAAAGAATGGGTATAGGGAAAGAGAGAGGCAGAGGGAATAAACAACGAAATTAAGGGTTGCCTTCGTGTACAGTGCAACGCTACAAGTTAGCGTTGCACTGTTCACGAACCAAAACAAATCCATTTTAGATATGGGATCATAAGCCAATGAGGGAGTTTTTAAAATTTTTTTAGCCATTCTAGCATTTTTGCTAGAAAGGTTAATCCAATGGAATGCCTAAAGGAATGGGTAACCACCACCCTATACTAAGTTCAGTCACTCCAAAACTTCATTCAAGGAGTAATCACACAATTGAACCCCTTTATCCTCAAAACATTTTTTATGATGGTGGAATCCCCCTAAGTAAGGGAGTGGTCTAGCAAAATCTCACACGGTCAGAGAGGGAGAGCCACTCCTTTGCCACCTTGTTTTGTTTTTTTTTTTTTTTTGATGAGTTTTCTTTATTATATTGTTTTGTTATTTTTTTTATATTTTGTTATTAGGTGCAAGTTGAAATTGACCACCTAAAAAAAATTTTGTTTGACATTTTTTGTACGTGGTAATATTTTATTAGCCTTCCATAATTCTTTATACATGTGTCAAATTTTTGTTAGGTTGTTAGACCACAAATGGAGAGAGAGAGTATCAAATATTTTTGATAAAAAGATAAATGATATGAATCATATGATCTTATTTAACCCTAAAATTAATACCTACACGTGTTGCTGTTGGCATGATAATTACTTTGCAATAAGAATTATAAATTTTTTTTCTTAAAGTTGGGTGCTGTCGTGGACGGGTGAGATGACTTATGAGGTTTGACGAAATAAAAAAAAAGAAAAAAAAAAAGAAAGAGAAGGGTACGATGGGTAACTTCTCGGAATCTGCAATGGGTTTGTGTGAATTATAGGGAAAGAGCAATGAATATTGTTGTTGGCTTTTTGTCAGCTGAAGTTTGACGAGAGATTGGTGGTCATATTTGGACCAAATCAACCACGTGAAGCCAACGGCATGGGAGAAAGTCATAAATGACTGCTTTTAAAAGTCTCTTTAATATGTTATTTTGTAACTTTTTTTTTTAAAAAAGTGTTATTATGTTAATAAATAAAAATGAACATGTACACTACCAAACCAAGAGATTATTTTACAAAGAGGCAAGGCGGAGCCACATATAGGCTTGGGGCAGTACCTCTCAAAACTTTAATTTTTTAATTTTTTGCGTGGGGCAACTTGCAAAAATAAAGAAAGTACCATCATTGGTCTGCCGGTCTGTCTTTGAATCGGAGACATTCCGATACTTAAATTAGCATAATTATTTGAAATGAAAATAAAATAATTAGTTTGAATTTTTGAGAGACTAATTATCCTTTTTACCTAGTGCTTTATCCCTTTATATAGAGTTTTTGGTAGCTGATCCTTTGTTAGGATTATGCGTACCTGGAGAGATTTGATATTGGTATAATATTAGGATCCCTTATATTTTGAGATATGATTTCCCCATTAAAAGAGATTATAGCAGATATAACTGTTATCTATTTAACCGTTTATTTGATTAAGATTGCTTAAGTCGAACCCATTAAGAGATTTATTTACAACAAAATATAATATTTTATATAAAATAAATCTTTTAAAATTATTTAGTTTGCCACGAGACTGGCGGAGCTTTGTAAAAGTGTCCTAATTAGAACCCAAAATTTAGGATTATAATCCTCAAATGTGCTACAAGCTAGTCGTAAGAGAATCAGTTTGCCTTGATCGAGGATACCCGTGTCCGACTTAATAGTTTCCAATTCTGGAACATAGGACATACACGGAGGGAAGCTAATAAAGCAGTGCATCGGTTGGAACGAGCAGCTCTACATCAACAGTTATGGTTAAGTTTATGTCCACCTTTAATTCAGAATCTTATTGAGCAAAATTCCTGATTATTAATACAAGGCTACAATTTCCCTTAAAAAAAAAAAAAAAAAAAAAAGAATCAGTTTGCCACACATTTCCCCTACAAGTAGAAAAAAAATATTTTAGAAGGAGTAATAATACTTCTGTTAGAATTTGTATTAATAAAGAAGTAGATAAAATAAAGAAAAATGCCTTTTGTTTAATTAGGTAATTTATATCTTATTGATGAGATGCTCTTAAGTCTAAGATGATTAAAGACCACGGAAACCCTCTTTTGTGTTTTTTTGGGTCAGTCTGTCCGTGGAAAACTTGAACGCACGCCACGTTTATGATCCAAATATCATCAAGCTTTGCCATGGAAGCGTTCCTCAATGTAACCATGTGGAAGTCAAAAAAAAAAAAAAAATGTAACCATGTGGTGCTACAGAGCCATTGGGAAATATGTCCCAAAGAATTTATAACCCACCTACTTGTCACTATATATGACACCGCCTTTAAAGAATGAGTAATTACAAAAATCCTACTTTTATTTCATTATTATTTGATAATTTTTTAAAAAAAGAAAATTCAAAGAAAGAAAAAGGAAAAGAAAATTACATTATAATTAAGCTAAAAATAGGTGGACAATTCAAACAACGGCTCAATTACGTTGAATGATTTGATCGGTCATTGAACCAGTTATTAAATCAACCATTAATGAAAGAAAGAAAGAAAAAACCCTTAAAAATTAATTAACACTGCCTTGTTAATAAAATAATAATAAAATAAAGATATAATTTCTAGCACAAGGCAAGCGGCAATGGTGATGATCTCTGTGGAAGGGTTAGGTGAAATAGGATCATAAATAAGCCAAGCGGTAAAATTACACCATCAAAATTTTTAATATGTTGTCAAGTATATGATTAGAATTTTTTTTTTTAAATAAAATAAAATAAAAAAAGCTAAAAGCCAAGTCAAAAACAAGGTTTTTCGAAATTGACTTGTTCAAAACCATAAGATACTCTTTGCTTTATGCATGCTTATATGCGGGTAATGTTAGAATTTTTTTTTTTTTTAAGATTTAAGAATAATGTAATTTTTAAAATTATTATTAAATTTTTAATTGATTAATATTAAATTTTGATCAAATAATTTTAAAAATTATCTTATTTTTAGATAAATACAAAACAAACCCGATAAAGATTTCTAAAATTACTTACGTGGAGGGGGGGTAGTTAGCGGTAGTAATCATATTATTTTGGCTAAATGATAAAAGAAATGACAATGCAAAAACAACTAAGCAAGCCAACTGTTTATTGAAAAGGATAAAAATGTTTGCTTTTAGTTTACTTGAGATGAGCATATTTAATTATCGGATCAATTAGAAATAAGTTTTGAATTAGATAAGGCCAAAATGGTTATAAGCGAGTCACCCTCTAAAATTAGATTAGGCAAATTCAAAAAAATTGAAAATAAATATATTAAATCAAGAATTTTTTAAAATTTAGAGATTAATTATAAATATGATGAAAGTTTAAAAGATTGAGTGACTTAAAAATAATGAATGGGTAGAAGGTGGATAATCAAAAAAAAGGTTAAAAGGAAAAAAAAAAAGGGAAAAGAAAAAGAAAAAGCAGAGAACAACCCCCAAGTTCTTTGAATGAATAACTATTTATTATTTGAAAAAAGAAAACCATTTATGGCGTCGAAAAATATTTATAATTCTTTCTTAATTAATTCCAACATGCCAAGAGTTTTTGGTAGTACTTACATATTCTGAGGGAGTAAAACAAATAAAAATATAAATAAACAATGCTACTGGACTCTGGCGCACCGGAGAGGACCCATCCCGAAAGACTTATCATCGCACCGTGGTCCCCACCTAAATAATTTCCATCGAAGCAGCGAAGAAACCAAACAACTAACCCCTCCCATCTAACGCCGTTACTCTGAAAACGATGTGAGACCAATAGCAAAAGGGCCAACTAACAGTCCCCGTCAGGACAGAGTGGTCCCTACAAAGACCCGTCGGGTCGGCCCCACTTGCTCCTGACTCAAACGTGGCTCTATCACGCGTCAATTGGCGAAGGTCGGTGCGAACCTCCCCCACCCACCCAACCCGCTTTTCTCTCATCTCCCACCGCTATATATCACCCACCGTAGCCACAACATCGCAAGCACAAACACAGAGAAGAGTCTCTGTTTTAAGCAGAGCAGGAAATCCCCCCAGAAAAAAAAAAAAAAAAAGAAACGAAAATAGCCTCGCCATTTCCCATGTGAGTAAGAAGAGGCAAGAAGTTAAAGAAAAAGAAGAATTTTTTTTGTTACGTCGAAGATTTTTGTTAAGGCGAATATCTTCGCGATTTGTTTTTCTTCTTTTTCTTTCTCTCTTTCCCTTTGTTTGGTTTAGAGGATTTGAAGCTATGGGGACAGAGGTGTTACGGCCTCAGGACTGTTTGATCGGACGGATCAGAAATCCGCAGCCGGCGGTGTTTCATCGTCGGAGAAGCTATTATGGAAGCGTTAACCCTAGTTATGTATCTAACCCTAGATCTAACCGGAAACAGGCGGTACGGTCCGAGAAACCGGACCAGAGAAAGCGATTCGTCGCGAGCCAGCCGGAGCCGTCGGTCTCTAAGAGATCGGGGTCCTCCGACGACTCGAAGACGGAGAGGAGGAGCCTCTCGATGGAGAAAGTGATGATTCTGAGGAGAGGTGAGTCGCTGGACTCGAAGATCAAGAGCGAGGCGCTGAGGAAGGAAGGCGATGGCCTGGTGGTGCTCGGAACCGAGAGGCTCGGCCCGGACCACCCAGAAATGGTGCCGAAGCAGATCCGGTTTTTGGATCCGAGGTCGTCGCCTCCGGTGGCCGGGAAGTGCGACATGTACGCCGGATCGGCGTTCGCGATGTCACCGGAGCCGAGTTCCCTCCCGTTGCCGTCGTTCTCGAAGAAGAAGCAGGTCTCGGCGATCGTCGACGACTCGGCCACCAGAGATCTGAGGCGGTTGCTTCGGCTCGATTTGTGATGTCCATTTTCAAGCAGGTGAAGAACCGGGTTTTGGGATCCGACGACCCGGTTCTATCTTCAGATCCGAATGAATTTCGCTCTCTCTCTCTCTCTAGAATCTTCTTCTTTGTGCCGCGGCTTTCGTCTCCACGTTAATCTCGAGTTTCAGGATCTGAACCGTCCGTGATTTTTTTAAACGGGGGTAGAACTGAAAATCGAGAGAACTATGGGGCGAGTTAGATAATATCTTCTGTTGGAATATCTTCGTTTCTGTAATTTGCTGGGGTTGTTTGGGAATATGGGTAATTTAGTGTTGTAATCTGAGATGGAAAATAAATATTTTTTAAAAAAAGAGCAAAAAAAAAAAAAGGGAAGGGAAATGGGGGGGTTGATTAGTAATATGGGGAAAATAGATTTGGTTAAGTTAAGTGCGCTGTGAATGATTCTGCTGTGCTGTAGTGCTGGGAATTTGTGAGGGCTTTTCTACTCTTTTGTATTGTAAAGTACGATAAACATTAGGGGGGAAAGCTTTAAGTGGATTTCGTAATTATCTTTGGTTTTTATTTTGTGTTAATTGTGTAACTTTTCTTTGTAACGTTATATAGCGTGTAAAGAGGTAATGGATTACATGTTAATTTATCTTCGCAAGTCTCTATTTTTTCTGGTTTTAATGTTTTTGTGGTTGGCATGACACACTGATTGGAGTGTTTTTCAGACATAGGGCTTTAAATTCTATGAAGATGTCTTATGACGATCCAATTACATCGAAATTCAGATGTTTGGTGGCAACGTTAGAGATGTTGTTTGCCATGAAAGTTAGCTTGTTTGTGAGGCGTCTGCAAAGTGCAAACTATTTCTGTTATTTTGATCTTCAGTTATTTCTTGCAAACCATTGGTTATCATCGTGTCTCCGTTTGTGGTATATGAAAATGGCCAGGTGCATGCATAGGGTTCTTTTATGATTTTTCTGACCAATTATTTTATGTGGTGGGAAGGATGATTTTTTAGCTAGAATTGTCTGTACCGTACTGTGTGGGTACCAAAATGACAGCTAGACTTTGCGTCCATATTTGCGCAAAACTCTGACGCAAAGCTAAGTACGTATCCATTTTTATTCAAAAAAAATATATATATATATATATACACGTATCCATTTTTATTCAACATATATTCTAAAAATTTGAATTTCGGTGAAGTTTGGGCCGACTGATGAAGTTTCATGGTATTAAGCCATTTGAGAATGAGAATTTTAAATTTAAAAAATAATTTTTGATTTTTAAAAATAAAAATAATTTTATGGAAATTAATTTTTTATATAAAATTAAAAATATTTTTTATTGATTATTATTTTTTGTTTACCAAACATTTAAAATACATGAAAATATATTTTTAAAAAATTATTTTACATCGAAACATACAGACCTATCTATTAAATTGAGTTTACCCAAAAAAACTAGGCCTACAACCCTCTTTAGAAAAAAAACAAAACTGTCCAAGAAAAAAATCATTTATGAGTTATTTTTTTGTTCATCTCCTTTACGATGGAAATATGTTTCTCTCGATCGAATTTGGTTAGAAAAGAGAAAATTCAAGAAACAAAGAAAGCTTGATTCTCGTCTGTTGTTGACATTGTTGTGGTCATACCTACGCATTTACGGCCAATTTTTCTAACAAGTGAACTAACTAATAATCTTAAGCAACACATGTAGGTGACTCATATCTTCCCTGAATTATAGGGTAAAAATGCAAAATCATTTGTTTACCTAATTTGCAATAGGGGAATGCTTAAACATCTACCACCCATCTTTTTTGGGGTCCTTTTCCATTTTTTTTTTAAAAAAAAATCACTACTTACACTAGCATGGGTAGTAGAAGTGGGGCCAGCCTTATTTTTTTAAGGGGTTTGCTAGAACACCTTCTAGAGGTCATTCTAAAGATCATTTTAGACTTATTTTTGATTTTTTTTAATCAAATTGGGGCCACCATTCATTAAGAGGTGGGCCTCAATTTAATTAAAAAAATTTTAAAAATTTTTAGAAAGGACCCCTAGAAGGATCTCTAGAAGGTGCACAAGCATTTTCTTTTTTTTTTTAATTAAAAAAAAATAGAAAAGGACCCCAAGAAGGATGAATGGTAGATGTTTAAGCATTTCTCTTTGCGATAAGTTCTATGTGGTATCAAAATGTTCTAAGAGCTCTATAAGATATGCATAAATAACAAACTACTCTATATGTCAAATTTTGTCATAAATCTGATGGATTCTATATGTTTAAAAGGATTTTTATTTTTTATTTTCATAAGCTAGTCAAGACATACGAGGAGTAAATATTTTAAGGTAATGTTCTATTTGTTTCGACGTAAAATGTTTTTTATCGAAAAATATTTTTAATGAAATCATTTTTTAAGATTTTTTTTTTTTTTTTGAAAATAATTTTCGGCGTTTGGCTCTTGTAGAAAATGAGCGACGATGAAAACGGCTAGCAACTACCAGCATCTTCGGCGGTGATTCGGCAATCTCCGATAGTTTGAGAAGGAGAAGCTCAAATTTAAAAAATGGTTTACGAAACTAAAAAAAGTCAAATCATTTTCTGAAATAAAACAGTTTTTTTAGTTAATCGAACATTTTTTTCTGTTTGACTATAGTTTTTCATCACACCATACACTAAAAAATACAAAATACTTTTTAAAAATTATTTTACGTCGAATTCACAACATGTCACATAGATTTAATTGTGATGTGGAGGCTGTGAAATTAGGCAAAATTTTAAAAAGGGTGAAAGGCTATTTCTCACCTCGCCACCTTGAGTAGATTGAAAGGGCCTCGGCAGAAGACTGTTGGCCCAAACAAAACTTAGGGAAATAGCTCGGAGCAATGACATAAGGGTCCCATTAAATAGCTCCTAAATGGGCCATTTAAACTTTGGGCTTCCTTTCGGACCCAAAACCAAAAAAATTGGAACAAGAATGTTTTCAAACCACCAAAGCAAAATGCCCGAATGTTATTCCAAAGGTAGTAGTAGTAGCACTTTTGGTTTTTCAATAACTGGGACTTAACGTACACCCAATCTTTGCCAAACCATGGTCATTTTCAATTGGTTTTGTAATATATAATAGTTTAGAGGATGCTAATGCAAATTTATGAGCATATTTTACATACAAATTGAAGTTTTTTTTTAGGCCAAAACTCCACCAAAGTTTACTTCTAAACTCCAGGCTCTCCAGCCATTGTGGCTGGGGTGGCTGTGAGCCACCATTTTTTTTTTTTTTTTTAAGTGTGAGGTAGCATCAACAAAAACGTTACTCAATTGGCTAGAAATTCAAGGGAAGGACCACTTTCAAATTCACAAAAAGTTTATGCAGTTAAAACTGAAAAATAAAAAAGTTGAGGTATTATTATGTGAACTGATATATCAATTTGACATATATTTATGAAGTTTGATAGCTATGTTTTTCTTTATACATATATTATGTTATAATTTATATTTTGAATTGTAATTACTATATTTTTATATATTATAATAAAAAAAATAGTATATAAAGAGAACAAAAAAAAATTGTCATTATATTATATTATTTGAGGGTCCGTTTGGGATTGTGATTTTAAAAAGTGCGATTTTAAAATGTGATTTTTGAAAATGCAATTAAGCGTTTGGCAAAATTGCAGTTTAGTATTTAAAATTCAGCGTTTTCAAAAAAGTACCCCCTTATCTGTAATTTGAAAACGCAAATTTTCTGCGTTTTCAAATTGCAATTTTTTAAAAACACAGTTTTCAAACGATTTATTTTTTGTGATTTGATTTAAAATNGACACTTATTGTCTATAAAATTGCAATTCCAAATATACCCTTAGTTCCGCTTCCGCCCCTCCTTGGACACATTTCTGGCTCCGCCACTTCATGATACACACAAAGAAAAAGAAGAAGAAAGGGTGGGTGGGTGCAGCAGATCCTTTTGAATAGGTGTATATATATAAATCAAGTCTTTATGATGCATTAAGTAATTATATATGATTTATGAAGGCTTCTGTACTCTTGTATTGTAGAGTACGTAGGATAAAAAGTTAGGGGATAATTAAGCAGATTTGGTGTTTTTCTTTGTTTTCTTTTTGTGTCAGATGTTTACTTATCGACCTTTAATTTTTATTTATAATGTTATATATGGCGTGTAAAGAGGTCAATGAATTCCATATTAATAGATCTTACAATTTTTCATTTTATTGAAATGGTGCTAATTAATTATGAATCGTAGTACATTGTAATAATACAAGAAGTACGATTTCCTATATCCATAATTTTTTCTTTTCTTTGATGTCTCTTAACCAAAATTCTGGTTCCGCCACGGCCACGTCTACTGCCGCAAGTGCTCTCTTTCCAGCCGAGCTTCCACCGCCTCCCTCCAACTGAGCGTCGACCTCATTTCACCTTCCTCCCTTCGTAAGTTCTCTCTCTCTCTCTATCATGACATATGATTTTGGTTGTTCAAATGTATTTTACAGAGGATTGTTTTTGGTTGTTCAGATTAGTGTGTATAGAAACAGATATTCGTGTTTATCTAGACAGATTTTCCTGTTTAGCTAAACAGATCAGTTATGTGATTATTTGGATCAGCAAAAACAAAAGATCTGTTCACATAATTGCACGATATAATGGATCAGCATTCAGCAACAAGTGGGAGTCCTGATATATAATTATCATAAACTGGTTGACATGATTATATATCCACATCCTTCTAATTAATTCTTTCAACGAACTTTATGTTAGAAATGATACTGTGGGCACTACAGAATTTAAAGAAAGCAGAAAAACTGTATGAGAGTGACTGAATTCATGGACAATAAGACGAATATGAATCTGTCTTTTAAACAAATATTGCATCCCACTTGTATAATAAGTTTTGCAAAAGGGAATACAACAATTCTGTTCTCAGGATACAATACTGTCCGAATGTAGTGTGCAGATTGCAAATTCTGAACACTACTCAAAAACAAGAAATTATATAACAGTAGAACAAAAGAAGAGAAGAAGAGAATATCAGAAGATAATTAAAAATATGAAGAACATTATTTTTTTTTTAAATCAACAGAGCAGTTTAAAACAGTTTTCAAAACAGTTTATAGCAGTTTTAATTATAACTGTTGGATAAGCAGTTAAAGACGGTTTAAATAAGACTGTTGAAATAGCAGTTTAATAAACAGTTAGAATCTGAATTTTAAATAATAAAATAAAAACTATTATTAAACTGCATTTGAACATATCAGAAAAATACACATTGCGAACGTGCGTCTAAAGCGTCAATGCGTAATGCGAAGCGTGCGCGTCTAGAGAGTGACATCAATAACATGTGTCTACTCAAAATTCATTCTAATATAAGAGAAATACAATATCTTATAAAACACATATAAATCTCATATCTTTTCAATGTGGGACAAAGAGATAGATAAACACAAACAAAAAGATAATTGAAATATATTAAATTGGAGGAAAACTTAAATTTCATAAAATAATATCAACACTTTAGATTTGGTCTTCCCCGTTAATGTCCAAAAAATAATTATGCAGTCGGGGTTTTTTTTTCCCCCAATTTTCTTACAGCTAATGGAATTTGGTCTAATTAGAAAGTATTCTTGATAAATCTCCATGCAGTACTCATTTGTGTTTTCATGGGCCCTTTTTTTTTTTGTTGGTTTTTGGGTAAAAGCCACCTCACTACACGTCGACTGGTATGTGAAATAAGCTGTCTGCTTTTTTGCACCCGAGTAAACTAAATCTATACGGGCAAGAGCATGCATTTTTGCACCGAGTAAACTATTCTATCGCATACAATTAATGCCTTGAGTAAACTAATCTTCACTGTTGCTGCATGTTCTTGAACTGTGACAAGGGTTCTCTAGGAAACTATTTTCTTTTGTCCTTTCTGTTTTTCTAGGAACTGACCATCTCTGAATCTTCATGGTGTTTTAGCACTTTTTTTACTCCTTGTTTATATGCACGTTTGTCCTATATATATGTGGGCTATTGAATAAGTCTGACAAATAATATAGCCTCCATGAGTTGAAACGGGCAATCTGATTAACATCTATGTTATATTTGCAAGTCAGTACTTGTTAATTAGCACATATAGTAGTGGATGCCAAAGCTGTAGAAGAAAATCAAGAAGCTACTGAAGAGGAGGGTGCAATAAAGTTTTACGATTTGTTTAAAGATATACACAAGTCATTACAAGAGAATATAATTCATAATGAATTGGGGATTATTGTACATCTATATAATATGAAGTGTATGAATTTGTATAAGTTGGGTTGTTTCCATCCAAAGTTTTTTAGTTTAGGAACAATTGCTCACAAGAAAAGAAAAAGAAAAAGAAAGAAACTCTAGTTTCGGAACTAGCTTGTACGTTCCTCTCTTAGCAACTACTTAGCATTTTACATTTCCTTAAAGACAAATCGTATCATAATCTTGATTTCATTAATTTAATGATCCATATTACATATATGGCATAAGGGTGTGAATCGCAGTAATGCCATGTGCTGCCCAAAATACACATGGAAGAAATTCTCAGGGCAGTCGACTTAATTTAGTGATAATGCAGTCGATGTCAACACACACGTTTTTGATTTAAGCCGTTTTATTTAAAGAAGAGTCCGTAAAATATGGTGGAGTTTGAGCAAAAACAACGAATTAAGCACGGCTCAAGTATATATGCTCAGAAAAAAAGAAAAAAAGAAAAAAAGAAAAAAGGAAAAAAAGAAGAAGGCGAAAATGAATAAAAACTCAGCCCTAGGCCCCTAGTCATTGAAAAATTCCTATAACTATTTACTCACGTACACCACGAATCCAGTCCAATAGTTGACTTTTGTTTAACTCAATAATTCGTAGTATAGCACGGGCCAGCCATTCGGGCTATGTTTGTTATAGGTTTTTTATTTTATTTTATTTAATAATAATAATAAAAATGAATGATGTGATATAAAATAAGAAAAATATTATAAATTTTTTGTATGAAAAAATGAATTTTTTTTTTTATTTTTGAGTAAAATTTTTATTTAAATAATAATAAAAAGTAAATGATATAATATAAAAAATAAAAAAATTGTTAAAAAATAATTAATAGAATATTAAAAATAATTTTAATTTTTTTTTAAAAAAAGGTGAAAATGGGTTAATAAATATAGCCTTAATCTCACCGAGATCAACGCAATGTTTATTAAGTTTAGCCGTTTGACTAACAAAATGTACGTAGAATAAAAAATTCGTATAGAAGTACAATTTGGATATTTGTTATTTTTTTCTTTTATATAATTGTTATATTGTTTCAGACTGTCCATAATCCCTCACGTTTGGACAAAGCGGGGCAAATGCCTCGATTTTGTTTGAGAAATGATAAGGTATTAACCCTAATTTTTTTTATATTCTTTAAAATTTTAGCATTATTATTGGATTTGTAAGTTTTACACAAGAGATTTACATAAATTTATAAGAGAAATGCTACATTTTTTTTTTCTTCTCATTTTTTCATCTTTCTATTTTTTAAAAATACTATTGAATTTGCGGTCCTTATGTGTAGACGATTTGTAAGTTTTACACATGAGATCTACATAAATTCATAAAAGAAATGCTATAATTTTTTTTTTATCTTTCTTCCATCATTCTATTTTTTAAAATTACTACTAGATTTATGGTCGTCATGTGTGTCCACATATGTGGATCATAGATTCAATGATGATTTTGAGAAATAGAAGAATGGTAGAAGGATATCGGTAGATGCTGTAACATTTATCAATTCGTAAATCCAATGGTAGTAGTGAAGTTTGGGAGGATGTGAGGAGGTTTGTGGTAAATACCCTAGCATGCCTCTTTTTGTTTTTTATTTTTTATTTTTAAGAGATAAATACCCTAGCATGTTGGGCATCTACTCTTATAATTCTCTCATATTTTTAATTCTCATAATTATCATTGAATATATGAATTTATGTAAATTTTATATGTAGGCCATATATTCAATAATAATTATAAAATTTGGAAAGATGGGAGAAAGAAGAGATAAATGCCCAGCATTTCACTCTTTTTTATTTTTTTTCAAACGTACAATATAAGGATGAGGGAAAGGGAGAGCTCAAACAAGGTGCATGTAATGCGTGGCAACTGACAAGTCAAGCGCAATGCCTTGCCATTAGACAAATTCTCTTCCAATATTTTACACTAGCTCTATAAATACCCCCAAAAGGCTCATAACTCAAAAAAAAAAGCACATTTCTTATATACATTAATCCCATGGCTAGCGCTGCAGCTCTACCGTGGCTGGGCAACGCCATCCAGATCCTTCCCACAGGCACAGTCTTCATTTACCTCTTCCTCACCCCTCTCTTCTCCAACAATGGCCAGTGCGAAACCTACAACAAGTATCTCACCGCCTTTCTCGCTGGTTTGTGTGCCTTATTTTGCTTCTTTTCTACATTTACCGACAGTTACGTCGGAACTGACGGCAAAACTCACTATGGGTTTGTAACAAAAACCGGTCTCTGGCCCTCGTCGGAGTCTGGTAACGTTAAATTGTCGGACTACAAGCTTAAGATTGCGGACTTTTTCCATGCTTTTTTGGCGACAATTGTGTTTGGGGTTGTGGTGCTTTACGACGCGAATACTGTCAACTGCTTTTCGGTGTCTGAGTCGACTCAGAAGACTCTCCTCAATGTCGTCATGGCGCTTTTCGACGCAAATACTGTCAAATACTGCTTCTACCTGGCGTCTGAGTCCAATCTGAAGACTATCCTCATGGCGCTCCCTGTAGTTGTTGGTGCAGTTTCTAGCGGGCTTATGACGTGCTTTCCTTACACGCGCCATGGAATCGGATACCTGCCTTCAAGTACCGGAGCAAGTTCGAGTGTGGTTGATTAATTCCTTCGTACCATTTGTTGTACGTCTTATATATATTTCTTGCACGTTCAAGTTGTAACTTGTATGAATAAAAAAAAAAAAAAAAAAAGAAGAGAAGTTCTAGCTTGTAATTTTATCCCCAAGGGGAGTTTGTGTTATCAATTCATGGGAATCTGTTCAGTCTGTGTACAATAATATTCCTAAATAAAAGGGTTTGACACGGGAGGACCAGGATTTATAGACTGGGAAAACCGACTTATATAATATGTGTGTTTGTTTGTATTTACATAAAATAAATATAAAAATTTTTAATTTAATTTCATAATAAGTTGTAAGTTATTTCTGTATACAATAATTACGTGCCTTAAAATAAACTAATCATAATTTATAAGGCCCAAGAAAAACAATACAGTCAAGTTAAAACAATGTTGCAGTCATAAATGAAAATTTCATTTAACTTGTGACGTCAAAACAAATATTGTGAACCCAAATGACCGCAAAATAACTACTTAAAAAATTAAATTAAAAAAACAAAAACCAAAAAATAAAAAACAAAAAACAAAAAACAAAAAACAAAAATCACATTAAAAAACCTATTAGATAAGTAAAATTTATCTAATAGAATCATAGTTAATGGCTTAGTTTGGAAAATCCTTTTTCTACCCTCCCTTATTTCTAAAAAAAAGAAGTCAATTTTACTTTTTATATTTCATTAATCACTTTTTAACAATTTTTTTTTTCACTTTTTATATCACATCACTAACTTTTTACTATTATTCAAACAAAATTCATTACAAAACATAACTTTTCACTTTTCCTTGCAAAAAAATTCACAACATTCTTTATACTTTATATCACATTAATTATTTCTTATTATTACTAAAAAAAAAAATTACTACAAAAAGGTTTACCAAACAATCTCATTATTATTTTTTGAGTTTCGTTAGGAGCGAACAATGGGAACAAAATTTTCAGTTTTTCATAATGAAATAGGGGTTAGATTAAACTAAAAGAAAAA
>FXXK01000704.1:0-59647 GCA_900184695.1 Betula pendula
AACTACTTATAATTTGAGGTCATGAGGAAAGAAGAGCTCACCTCCACACATACATTCTGCTTAATTCCTGGTACAAATCAAACTGGACAGGTTCTACACGTGAATGACGTTTTTTATTTTTATTTTTTTTGTCTGTTCGCATGTGAATGATTTGTCTGTGTTCTGTTGTTAGTCTACTTTGGCTGGTGACCCTTTTTAGCCTCAAGTAATTGTGGTCGAGCAAGAATAAGAGCCCACCTCCAGACATCTATCATATATTCCTCCTAGGTCACACAAAACAAAGGTCCGGTTGCTGAATGATTTTGACATGAGTGGTGTGATAGATTCCAAGTGAGTGGAAAATTCAATTTTCATTTATTAGGTCGATTAATTATATCTCTTTATTAATGATCTCAACCTCCTTACTAACGGAATAAGATCTTCTTAATCTTATTTTGAGGTTAAAATTTTATTTGATTGCATCTAACCATATATGGTATTACATAATTTTAAATCTTAACATATATATACACTATTAAGAATATATTTGATATTGTGATTTTATAATCAGAAAGTGGAATTTTAAACCAAATTACAAAAAATAGTTTATTTGATCAGATTATATTTTAAAAATTTACGATTTAAAACATAAAAATATGGGATTTTAAATCGCAAAAATGTTGTGCTTCTTTAAAAATCCATTTTAAAAATTTTTATTTTTAAATCATAGACTTTCAACGGACCCTATATATCTCCCTTTATCCAAATCTAGATAATAAAAATGTCCTCAACCTATAATATCGGTTTATATATATTGGCTTATAATATGCACGACTATTGATTCTTTGGTCGTAATTAAGAACCTTCACTTAATTAGTTCTTTATCACCCAAAATGAGGGGTAAATCAGAAAGAATAGAGAAAGATACAAACACTTCAAGGGGGTATAGCTTTCACAGATTGCTTATAGCAATTAATTGAAGTTGTTATTCAATGATCAGAAAAATAAATAAAAAATAAAAAAATAAAAAATTTGAAGTTGTTATTCAATGATTAGCCTAAAGGCACTTACATTGCTTTTATAGAATAGAAAATAACCTATACATCTTAGTAGGAATAGATGAATCAATATTCATTAATCCTGATAGGAAGTGGAATCCTAACCTAGTAAAAAATGACAATTATTTAATAACTAATAATATAATATTAATTATAGTTCAACATTTGGTTACTACCAAGAGCTTCAAATCGATAATATACTTTGTTTATAATTATATGGTAAAATCACGCGCGTCATGCATGTATGATGTATCGTTAAGGTATTCTTGAATATTGTTACCTGGATGTAGAATGAATTCAAGTGTTTTCCAGTTTTTTTATATATATCATGGAGGTTTAATCCTAATTAATTAATATGGGATGTGGTGTAACTTTTTATGTGGGTTTTGAATATATATATATATATAATATGTAAAATAAGGGATTCAGTATGTCATACATATATATATACTACCTATGACATACCAAAATTAAACAAAAAGAAGAATGTCATAATAATCAAACTGGACCTAAAAGAACTTTTGTGAATTATTTTATTAAATATAATCACAAACTTCATGTATAGGCTGACCTATCTGTATCATTTAACAATCCATATATATATATATATATGCAATCAAACAGTAATTACTTATAGTACGTTGAAGTATATATGTTTTTGTATTTTTGTATTTTTGTATTTTTTATTTTTTAACCTTAAAATCTGCTTATCTTTGTTCCAGGGGCTTGGAGCTGTACAAGCTGGAACGTGTTGCTGTCGATCAAGAATTTTCAAACACCGGTCCTTGCACGACTGTATTTTTTGGTTGAACTGATTGTTTTTTCTTTATTTATTTATTTATTTATTTTTATTTTATGATGTTTGTCATGATTTAAGGACGAGTTCTGATTTCCATTAGTTATAGCGTAACGAACATCTATATATTGTATTAACAGGTTACTGGTAATCCAGTTATTTCTAGCTAGTATAACCAAATTTTTTATAATAGTAGAGGAAAATTCAGGAAATTTTCTCAACAATTTTTTAGCGTTTGAATGAACACCAGAAATAGTTGAAAATTTTATGGTGTTTACGTTAAACGCCAAAAAAATTAGTTAGTGTTTCCAAAAATGCCAACAAATTTTTAAAATTTATTGGCGTTTATTTTACGCCAACAAAACCCAATTTCTGACGCCCGATAGCCAAGCCCTTCTAATACGTCAGGAAGTAAACGCCAAGATATTTTCTTGGCATTTATAGGATTATTTACGGTGTTTAAAATATGCCAAGTAAACACGTGCTTTTTTGTAGTGCGTGAAACAAAATTTGAGAAGTACTGCATCTAGGGTTGTAATCGAGCTGAGTTATTAAATGTGTTTTTAAGCTCGGCTTGTTGGAAGCTCGGGCGAGCTCGAGCTCATTGATAATGCCATTCGAACCAAGCTAGATACTCGATCGAGCTCGAGTTAAGCTATTAAATTTTTTAATGTGTAATCCGAACGGAGTTTAAGCTGAGTTGGTGAACAATCTCTATATATTTATTTAAAATATAAATATATAATATGTAACTAGATAAGACATATGATACAATATAGTATATAACTATAGTCTATAGGTAACAAATTAACAATATATTATAATATATAACTAGGGAGTAGAAACTATAGTATATATATAATATGAACAACTAGTAAGTCTAGTATACTATATATAACTAATTAACTATAGTATAAGTATAATATATAACTTCTTTTTTTTTTTTTTTGAAAGAGTATATAACTATTATTAATCATGTCTGATGTATCATATATATAGTTATATAGTTATATATTAACTAGTCAACATCGTTATATTGCTATATACTAACTATTAATAAGTGATATATTAATTTATGAACTAACTAGTTAGTATGTTAATAATATATATATACACACACGTACACATTGATACATACATTCATATTAATATTATTGTCAAAGTATTATAATTAATATGTAATACAATATTTAGTTAGTATAGTTAGTTATTTAGGAACTAACCATATTATGCGTATTTAGTGTATATATATAAATCAAAGTAATTATACTATAGATAACTATTTAACTATATTTACATAGTTAATTAGTTTTTTAGTAATATTAAGTTAATTAGTATATATTAACTAATTAACTAGGCTCGCGAGCCTTAATCGAGTTTCATCGAGTGAGTTGGGTATGTGTCACTTAATATTGAGTGGGTTTCTACAATCATGAGTTTGAGTTCGAGTTAAGTTTAACCGAGTGAGTATCGAGTAGTTGTTGAACGGACTGGTTTACTTATAGCCCTAATTGCATGACATAAATATTCAAACAACGAAAACAAATGTCCAAACACTCTAAGGTTTTCTTTAGTTATCTTATTGATGGAAGAGTTAACTCAAAAATTTATTAAAGTAAGAGTAATGTTATAGACCTAATCATTAGCATCCTAACCTAAACATAAATAACACATCCATGCACTAAAAAGTACATCCATTACAATTAAATCATTAACCCATCACTAATCTCATAATAATAACAATAACTAAGTAAATCTATAACAAACCTAAGAGTCTGTAGAGTAATCACAACAAAACCATAACTTTGACATGATAAACTTGGTCTAATCTTAACAAAACACAACATCCAACTCATAATACCCATAACAAAAGCCTAAACTACTAACATAAACACAAACTAATGCTACAATGCTAGCAACAAAAAACAACTTAGGAAAAATATGCTTGCAAGGGGCGAAAATGAAAACCAAGGAACGTATTATTCTTCTTATAGGCGAGCTAGAGGGATAAGAAGGGCTAAGGTGTCCAACATCTTTTAAAAATCTTCTGGCAACTTCAAACGTGCTAAACCAATCGTTCGAATATAACTTTGAACGTTCACTATCGAGCGTTCAAGATCCAACTTTGAACATTTGAGCAACACAGAAAATCCTTATAACTTTGAAATTTTATGTCTTAACATTTGCACTAACCTCCAATACTTAATTGCACTAATTAGAGCATACATAATCCGGATTAAATGTCGGGGTATTACATTCCTTCTTCCTTAATAAAAATTTCATCATCGAAATTTCAAAACTCAAACCAAAAACACAAGGAATTGTAGCATTACCACAACCTTCGTAGTTCTCGTAAGATCCGTGCTCAGTTAATTCTTGGACAACCTCATCTCATCCATTTTCTGGTACTAGAGCTCCCTCGTCCAGCAGAAACTGATCCAAGGCGGCGTTCTAAAAAAGATGTGGAAAATCAACTCCCAAATTGTCAATCTCGACCTCCAAATCTATTAGTTCACAAAATGAGTATTTCAACATGTAGTTGGTGTCTATGGGTATTCTTGCCATGATCCTACACTTCCTGAATAGGAAGTAGATCCCTCTTAATTGACTAGACATAATCAACCAACTGCAACCGTTATGTAATAACTACGCACACAAACCAAGACAACAAAGAAAAGAATAAACCAAACAAATAAGATCCTCTAGATGACGTCCTAGGCAGTTTGAGTATGAAGTCTATCACTATCTCGTCCCACTTCCACTTGGGTACGAGTAGTGCTCTAAGTGTTTTTGTAGGTCTTTGATGTTCTACCTTGACTTGTTGATAGTTGGGGCATTGCTCGACGTACTTTGCAATATCCTACTTCATGTTGTTCCATCAATCTGATCCATTCAGATCCTTGTACATCTTCGTGCTCCTTGGGTGGACAATATAAAAGGATCGGTGCTCTTCGTCCATAATTTCCTTCGTTAGTCCACTGTTCCCTGACACACACACTTGATCAAAATGGGTGAGCAACCCATCGTCCCTTAAGTAAAACTCATGAGCTTTGCCTTCCTCAAGTTGTTGCTTGTAACACCTAAAAATAAAAATTTGTTTAATTTAAAACTTAAGTTTGTTTTAATTAACCTTGGACCTTTGGGGTTGGGTTAAGATTGGATCTTGGGATGTTTTTAGAAATTCTGAGAGAAGGAATGATCGACGAGGATAATCGAGCGTTCAATGCAGCGCTAAGTCACGAACGTTCAACTTGGTACTCGAACAATCGATGGACGGTTATAACAATTTGACTTAAAAGACGTTTCTACCCTTCTAAATGTGTATGGCCTATTTTAAAAAGATACTTCTCAACCCTTAGGCTTAATTTTGTTATTCTCAACTTCTAGAACTTTAGAGGGAGAGAAAGAAGAGAAATGAGGATGTGGAAAGTGGATCTTGGGGGATTTTCACTCAAGAGGAGGTATCATCTCGTATAATCTTGTTCTAGTTATTGTTTCTAGCATGCTTCTACTGTATTTCTCGTTACATTAGTCTATTCATCATACATTTACGTAAGGTTTAGTCGATTGTGATATTAAGGTTGATTTTGATTGAGTTATTGATGAGTTGATGGTTAGATGATCATGAATTATGTTTACCATGTGATATTTGGGTTCTTGGAAGTAATTTAGTTTATGTTTAAAGCTATGAAAGTGAATCTATATGCTTGGACATGAATTTATTGTTTGTTTAGTAGTGGGCTGAAGTTTGGTATTGTAATACCTCGATATATATTAAATACTAAATTAAAGTAAAATGCAATTATTTCATCAATAAAATCAATACCCGTGATTTAAAACGCCCTAAAAAGTTTTTCTAAAATTTTACCCTAGCCGAGCGTTCAAGAATACCCTTGGAACGTTTGACCATTTCCTAGAAGAACATTCGATTAGCACTCCATGAACGTTCAACCAGCACACCACAAACTTTCAACCAATGCCGTGTAGCATTGTTCATATTGTCCACACGTCTATTCACCGTGCAAGCTTGAGAGAAAGAGAGAAAGAAAGAGATGAACGTTTGAGAGAAAGAGAGATTCTAACGAGGGAATAAGTGGTCTTTGGTGAAGTTCATCCTCCATAAAGTAACATTTGAACCTCAAATATTTTCTCTATGTTGGTATCTTACTGACCTTGTCCTTTATCAAGCATTTCGTGGGTTTTAAAATGTTATGTTAAGTTTATAATTTTTCATGCATAAACTAGTTAAAAATTTCAAAAAAATTATGGGCTTACGTGTGTTTTCATGTTTTATTACATTGACATGGTTTAATGTAATTGTATGAGACTAATAAGAACTTGAGTTAAGTGAGTAATAAGTTTTAGGAGTAGTTTTAATTCATTCATTCATTATGGTAGTCATCGAACGTTTCACTATTCTTGGTTGAACATTCGACCTTTGAAGGACGAACAATCGACCTCGATACCGAACGTTCAACAGTGGCTAGAAAATGCATGATTAGGATTTTTAATAATAGATTAGTGCATGTATCGCATAATTAGGGTCTTTACATGCTTAAAATAGAACTCTCAGTATATTGTGTGGGTATGTTTCACAATAGCGGGATTTTCAAGATATCCGAGGATACGGATGAGCGTTTGAGGTAAGTAACTCATTACGAAATTGAGAACATTTTAATGTGCGATATGTCAGCGTATTGAGCACGTTTTATTTTATGTTATGAGCTTAACCATTTTTATAACATGTTTATAATTGTTTCAAACGAATATTTTCTTATATTTATGATTTGTAATAAATGAACAATATTTGCATCGTATGACAAGGTACACCGTCTTGTACTGAATAATGGCCATGGTCAAAGATATTTACTTTTATGTTTGACTTTGGATTCAATGGTTGTTTTTATGACCAATGCATCATTTACAGATGGGGTCGCAGTTACAGCTTTGCTAGTAGCATGGAGTACCCGAGGTTAGACTCGGTTAGGCTACTAGTATAAGACAGTATGTTTGTGCAATATTTGGGGCATCGGTATTGTACTAGATGTTCTCTTGAGAACATGCAAACCCGAGCAGGAAGGGTTAAGGGCCCAAGTAGACCATATGAAGGAAAGCTATGACTATTGCTTATATTTGTATCACACATGATTTTTATGCATTAAAACTCTAGTGATCTATTACTGAGATTATGCTATTACTCTTAAAAATAAACCACCTTCTTAAATGGTGTAATAACGGAGAGAACTCACACCATTTGTGAAAACTCATGTTTAATGATTAAAATCTAAAATTTTTACTTAAGACTCATTACATAAACCAATTTCATAGTAATTTACTTACTAAGTCGTGGACTTACGTAGTTACTCTCTTTTACCTGTAAAATACCTCGGTGTTTTGCAAATTAGCAAGTTGCCAAGTAGAGTAAGAAATTCGTTAGGATGAAGATACTAAGCGAATGGCTCACATTGTCAGATTTGATTAAATTAGTAATTATATATTATATTAGTGATGTCTGTTTGGAAGCTATAAGTCTATTATTGAAAATAATAATACTATCAAGAATTTATTGTTAGTTGTCTTAGATTAAATATTTTTGTTTTCCGCTATTTACTCTGATAATTAATTATGTGTAGTAAATTTAGCAAATTACAGGTTAATTGGTTTGAAGGTACTATGGGTAACACTCAAAGTTATTCAAATTAATTTATTTAACCTTAGGGGCGTTATAGTTGGTTCTAGAGCCAATACTTTATAAACTCTCTCTCAAGAGAGTAAAGATATCTCTTAGTTTTATTCCTTGTGGTTTAAGGTTGGAAGACGAACCATTAAATTAATTTAATTAGGGTGTTACAAATATGGTTTGGCATGCATGGATGGTTCTAGATGATGTATTCTTGATTAGGACAGTATTAGGATGCATGATAAGACCTCAGATTGTGAGTAGAATAGATTAGATTGGCCTGAGTTTGAAGTAGCAAATTCTGGCCGATAACTGAATATTCGGTAGTCTAGCTGAACAATCGCTAACGATCAATCGACCTAATAAATGAATGTTCAACTGTTTGGCAGAAAGATTGTCCTATCCTCATATTAAGATTTAGGATGTTTTAGCTTAGAATAAAGTCTGGTTAGTGATTCTTTCTCATATTTCAAGGGTGGTGGGTCTTTGGAAGGTTTTTTGGAGGAGCATTGTGACTCTAGTGAGTAAACTTACACAGATATGCATTATTTCATATTACGTTATACAATAAAAATGTGTATATTTGCAACTCACATGAAATATCTTTTTAGAACTATGTGAACTCTAATTTGTTTATGAAAAACATGATTCATAAATGGTATGATGTAAATGCATGCATATAAAAGACAATGTAAATTGCATCACATGACATAGCGCCTTATGTATAGATGAAGGCTATGGACTACCATTATACAGGCTAATCCCTATAATTAAAAGATTTACTTTCTGTTTAGCCTTGGATACAATGATTTTCTATGTGACCAGCGCAACCATGTTTGATTGGTGGTCACAATGACGGTATTGTTAGTGGTGTGGATAACCTAGAGTTTAAATCCGGTCAGACCATTAACGATGATGGTATGCGGCAACATCGGGGCGTCGGTGTTGTACTACAAGTCCATCAGGACAGTGCCAAACCTATAAGGTTAAAGGTTAAAGGCTTGGATAGACTGTATGGAGTACACTATGATAGGTTCACTTGATTATCATGTATCTTATATCTATACTACATTCGCATGATTTATAAACTGATGGAACAATGTTGCTTATTATTACATATGGATCAAATAATCTTTTTATACAGTATGACTTCACAAACAAGATAACCTATAATTTTATGTATCATTACTTACTAAGTTGTGGACTAACGATTGTATATTTTCTACATGTAAAACATGTGTTGTTTTATAGTTGGTCTTCCTATAGATATTGGATTCGAGAAGGACCTTGAGGCTAGTGCAACCGTTTGGCTTAATAATATTGATCTAGTTTATGCTTGAGAACTCAGAGCTTGATTTTGCTTGCTGCTCATGGTAATTAGTACTTTTGGGTGACGTTGCAGACTTAGTGTTTGAGACACGGTTGTGTAATAAGGTTTAATTTAGATCTTTTATAACAATCATGTGTATCGTATAATTTCTGCTAATGTGATGCTTCTTAGTAGATGCTTTAGTTGTAATTATTAATGTTAGTAGAATAATAAAAAATCGTATGTTTTTGCTGCTTCGTATTCAGTTTTGACGAGTAGGGATCCCTTGGGACTTATTTAATTGGTAAATAGGTTTGCGATGAGATCGGAATTTAATTGCCAATTAATTAAATTTTTGGGGCATTACACTGCTAGATCTTCAAATGTTTCGGATCGTCAACTTGTGCAGCATTTATCTTTTCTAGCAACTCTAGTTGTACTACCATACTAGAAAGAAATGCAGGTGTTCCTAATGCAACAATCTCAACCCTCAACCTCTTTAACCACATGATCAACTGAGGTTGAAAAACTCCCAATGCAGCTAGATAAATTCTAGACTTCCTGCTTAACGCGTCTACCATGACATTAACCTTACTAGGATGATAGTTAATATTACAATCGTAATCCTTGATCATCTCTAACCACCTTCGCTCCTTAATATTAAGCTCTTTATAAGTTAAAAAATACTTTAAGCTATTGTGGTTTGTGTAATTTCGCACTTTTCACCATACAAGTAGTGCATCCAAATCTTAAGAGCAAAAACAATTACTGCTAATTCCAAGTCGTGTGTTGGGTAGTTATGCTCATAGCTCTTAAGCTACTATAAGCATAGGCTATAATTGCGGGTGGAACAAGGATTTGAGATAAGAGGGGGACAAAACTAGAAAAATAAGATTTTTAGGGGGGACGAACTCATAAAAAAACATAAAGTTTAGAAGACTTTTTATGTCATCATAGGCGCTAATACTAGTTGCTTCTTTAATTCCTGGAAGCTTTCCTCACAAGCGTCAGTCCATAAGTAACGAGCATTCTTCTTTATGAGGGCAATAAGGGGCCCTAACAACTTCGAAAATCCTTCTATGAAATGTCTGTAGTAACTTACGAGACCTAAGAAGCTTCGAATCTTGTGTACATTGGTCGGTCTTCCTCACTCGACCACAGCCTTGACTTTCTCACAGTTAATAGAAACTCTCTCTCCATAAATCACATGTCCAAGGAAGGACACACTCTCCAACCAAAACTCACACTACTCAAGTTTGGCAAAGAGTTGTTCTCATTGAAGTCTCTCCAATGCTTTTTATAGGTGCTCCTCCTTACTCTTGGAGTACATCAGGATATCATCAATGAATACCACTGTGAAATATCTAGATAATCCTCGAAGGCTCTACTCATTGTATTCATAAATACTACAGGAGCATTCGTCAATCCAAATGACATTACCAAAAACTCGCAATATCCTTAGTAAGTTTTGAAAGCCATGTTCAGAATGTCTTCCTCCTTTACTTTGACTTTGTCATAACCCAAACTCAAGTCAATCTTTGAGAAAATGCGGACTCTTTACAGTTGATCGAGCAAATCATCAATCCTTGGCAAAGGATACTTGTTCTTGATAATGACATTATTCAACTCCCAGTACTCGATACACATTCTTATCGACCCTTCCTTCTTCTTAATGAATAGCACGGGTGCTCCAAACGGTGACGAACTAGGGTGAATGAAACGCTTATCTAGTAATTCTTGCAACTGGATCTTCAAATCCTTTAGCTCTATTGGTGCCATCCTGTAAGGCACCTTCGATATAGGTGTGGTACTTGGAATCCACTCAATTCAGAGGCAATCCTAAAAATTCTATTAAGAAGACATCTTGCAAAATCTCATACCTCTGGGATTCCTCTCAAAATCCATCTCTTCCTTGTTCGAGGGTTCAATGATAAAAGCCAGAAATGCTCGGTCTCCATCCATGATAATTTTCCTCGCATGAACAGCCTACAAGACAGGGGGTAGGGATCCTACAAAAGTAACTTCCTCTCTCCCCCAAGCCTTAAGTGTCACTTGCTTACAAGCATAATCAATGCTAGCATAGTGTTTTGCTAACCAATCCATACCCTAGATGATATTGAATCCATACATAGCTAACACTACTAAGTTTGCTGGTAAGATCCTTCCTCCAATGCTCACAATCCTCGCGCTACTCGCTTACAAACTACTGTTCCTCCCATCAGAGTTGCTACTGCAAGGCTAACCTCAAGGGATGATACCACTAGTCTACATAACTTATCAAAGATGCTAGCTTGATATGAAAGAATGGATAGCCCCTAAATCAAACAAAAAAAATGCTCTAAATCCAAGGAAAGAAATTGTTGTGTGTGATTGTGTTTGTTTAAAATAGTGATTCAGTATGTAAAACGTTATAAATAGTTATTACTTGGAATGGTGGAGGATGAAATAGAATAGTTATTCATATTCCTTAGGTTTGTGACAACACATATGCCTTAATTGAAATTGAACCAAAATTACTTAAAAAAAAAAATCCAACATGATTTCTTATTTTTCTAAAGCTCAATTTTTTTTTTCAAAAAAAAATTAGAAACATTGAATCTGTGGGTGGCCAGCCACCTAGCAGAACCTGGGGGTGACCGCACCACCCTTGGGTAAAAGATAAAAATATGGTCTTTTTTTTTTTTTAATTTTGAAAAACGTTGTCTATTCCTTTATGATTAATTATTCCTCTAATTTTTTAGAGGAATATGTATTCATTTTCGTAAGGAAATAGTTATTCCCATGAGAATAACTATTCCTTTTTCTTTTCTTTTTTTTGAAGGGGGAAACTTCCAATTTCCATTGATGACAATTTTTAAGCAAAAAAAATCATACAATTAAAAGGTTAAACAAAAAGTAAAAAGCTTCAACAAACATAGCCTAAGACTATGAACTTACAAGTCATCTATGACCTAATCGATCGCACACATATGTACAACTTCGATTATAGATTAGATCTGCAACAAATAGACAAATTCGAAGACATAGGGAGCCAAGTTACAACACAATTATTAAACGACTGTGAGAGATAGTCTCCCACATCGAACTACACCTCCTCGACCCAAAAGATCAGGAGAACAAAACTATCATCGAACTAAAAGGCCAAGAGACTAAAATAACAAAAGAACATAAAATAAAAAACACAAAGCAGATCCGCCGATGCGGCTTGTGGTAGAAGGAGGTGGGGGAGCCCAGGAACCCGGTGGAGGGGCGCGTGAGATGGTAGAGCTATTCAAAGTTTACAGATTTGGTTTTGAAAAACCAAATCAAAAAAACTTCAAAAAAACAGATCCGGGGCTATGAACGGCCAGATGAGATGGAACCCGACTAACAAGTCGTGGAGGGGGAGTCGACGAAACTACATTGCAGGGATAAAGCTACTAGAGAGGTGGATAAAGCCTCCACAGAGGATGGGGCTGCCAAAAAAGCGGTTGGTGCCTCCAAAGAAGTGAGAAGGGGAGGGGGAAGGAAGAAGGGGGGAGTAGAGGGGAAGGGGGGGAGGGAGGTTCAGATCGGTCCCTCCTCCCATGGCAATCATGGGTTTCTTTTGGGTTCTAAGGAGAGAGAAGAGAGGTTTTTGAGAAGATATTTTTCCTAACAACAAGACATAACGAGAATAGTTATTCCTAAGAATAGGTCCCTACTAAATAAAAGAATGACTATTCTAAAGGAATTGTCATCCCATTCCAGGGGCCAATTCCGCGAATCAAACAAGCCTAAAAGGTTTATAGGTTTTAGAGAGAGATACAAAAGAAATATCGAAGTTAAATGCTTTACCTTTCGAATACGGCTTAGGAACTAACAAGAGACGTCAGTTTCGGGCTTATTCCTCATCTCGGCTTCACTCTCAATGTTCGGGAGGCTAGGTTTTCAAGGAAATAGGTTTCAGTAGGTTTAAGAAGGCTTAAATATGGTTTAAGGTCGAGCTGTTATGGTTTTGGACGCTTAAAATTGAGTTTATGTTGCATGAGGTGTTGGGGATCATGTAAAAACATTGCATAGCAAAAAATAAAAAATTGAAATATATCTAATTGATCTAGGATCGCAATAAACTTCAAGAGGAATATGTTTTTGATTTTCACAAGATTAACGTAAAACAAAAGATAGATTTACTTACAAATCTTGTCGGTCTCTTCTTAGGCATATAGGGCTATTTGAATTCACCTTTGCATCTTTGTTGTTGATGATCTTTGAAGCTAATGAAGAACGCAAAGAACACCAAAAACACCATGACCACTAAGAGCTCCAAAATCTTCAAAGGTTTGAAGAACTCCAAGAACATGATGAACATCAAGAATAATGAAGAACATAATGAACATGTTAGGAATAAACATGCAAATCAAAGATATTGCACAGTGAAAAATAATCTATTCTCTAACCATGATCAACTCTAAGAAGAACATATGAAGAACAATGTTATTTAAAAATAAACTAGCAAGAACATAAAATTACTTACTTGCAAACTAAGGCCACGAACACCAAGAACACTAACAGATCTTCTCACCAATGAGTAGAAACAACCAAGAGTGTGGGCTCTTTCTAGTTCGTCAAATCTTAAACTTTGTTCATTTGAGAATTAACTCAATAGAACTTTAATTCTTAGCAAAAGCTAAAAGAATTATTTTGGAGTCTTTGTTAGAGCTATATGCACATCTATTTATATCTAAGGCTGCAGAAAATTGAGACTGAAATAAGCAATGTGGGATTGCATCCCACACACCTGGTGGACAGCTAGGGTTAGAAAAAACCCTAGCCATCACACATTAGTAAGTTGACGCATTGGGCTAGGGTTAAGCTCCCTAGCCCATGCGTCTATTACTTGTTCCTTTGGACTTGGGTTTTATTCCAAAGCCCAGTCTCCATTGCATCCAATGATATATCTCTTTGGCCCATGTTTTGATAAATTAAAACAACTTGCTTAAATAATTAAGCTCATGTTTTAATAAATTAAAACAATCTGCTTAATAAATAAATAAAAGCCTATTTTTGGTTAATTTACAATAGCTTGATGAGGGACCTAAAGGAAAAAATATTTCCGGCTCAAATAATCTCTGACTAATCCAAATCACTATTTAATTATAAATAATATCACTACATAATTGTAACTGTACTCCTGAAAATATTTTTGATTAAATCAATAAAGTTCCATTTGATTAACTTATGGATGAATATGATTCCTCCACGAAATCCTCTGTAGATGAATTAGGACTATGATACTATCACGCTATATTCTCTATCACTTATTCCTTGAGCACCAGATTATTACCTTATTATTCTCTTCTGTGAATACTCTATTTACTAGGTAATCTATTTTTATTTCTCTTTCCAAAATGCTCTGGCTAGAGACTGAGAATAATCCCATATTGATGCGTGAATTTTCAATGATAAATTTATTACTTGCAATAGAACGAATCTTTGCAGAATAAGACTACATAGAGGGTGTCAAACCTCAAGGACTATGCTATGTTGTTTTGCTTATAAAATATTTAAGACTTCTTCTAACCCAATTTAGAAAAGATATTGTTTTGTTTTTGATTTAAAACTAACGAAACATAAACTAATGACAAGTAAAATGAAGCTAAAAGTATAATGAGAAGTATAGGGAATTGATTTCACCCAAACCTCATACCAATGGCAAATTGTGTCTAACATGGGATTCTCATTATATGCATAATATGAGCGTGCAATGGTTGTCAATCATATGACAACCTCAACGAGAAAATACTTTTGTTAAGAGATAATGATAACTCATCTTAGTTTCACACTAAATCGTCCACCTAACATCTAATTGTGGAACGATTCATGTTCGCTAGCATGACCGATAAAATCTCCTAATAAGCATACATATTTCAAAGAATAAGCATAAGTCATCTTAGGTTCACACTAATCATCTACTTACATTAAACTACACTAACATGTAAATTGATTCATGTTCCCTAGCATGGCCTATCAAAATCATCTTGAAATCATGTCAAAAAGAATCATTGTATAACCATCGTCCCCATAATCACAGAAAATGGAAACGTTTAAAGTCATTCAAGATAAAAAAGATTTCTTATAGACAAGTTAAACGTTTCATCATAAATGAATGTAAGCATTAAGAATGATTAACAAATGTTTTGCAAGTGCAATCCTCTAGGCTATACAATCATTATACATATGCAGAAAATCCCTAAGAGAAACACAATCCAACCATGTATTTGGAACGAATTACATCAAAAACCTATAGAAGGTTTAGTTACTCATGATGGATTTGAGAATCTCTATTGATGAAGAGAAAACCATTTCCTAGAGTTAAATTAAGCTATTGGGTCGTGCTTCTACCTTCTGCCAAAACACTAAGAAATTGAAACTAAACTAAAAATTATCTAACAACTAACACATTTTCGAATTTGTCTCTTTATAGAGAAAATGAGTATAATATCCTATTACAAGATAAGGAAAGAGAAGATCTTTAGTCAAGTTGAGCTGGGATATGTTTGGAGGGATCAGACGGTGCTTACAATCGCCTACCAAGCCACAAATCTTGATTACTTTCCGTCATTTTCTCTTTCCCATGTCTGCAGATATTTTGACATTCTAGAAGAATCGGGGGCGATCTATCCACAGCTTTTGGCACTCGATCTACAAGTGGCGATCGATCCCCACATTTGGGCACTCGATCGCCTTCAATTTTTGTAGTAATCGAGCGCCAATTTTTGGGGCTCGATCCACTTGATACTCTTCAGCTTTCCTTGATGCATTTATGTTCGATTTTGATGGAATTAAACACACTTTCTCCTTAGGACCTAAAAATGCTATAAAACACAATAAAATATTATATTACAATACAAACTAAGGTTTAATATATGCTTAAGAAGCTTGAATATGTAATATTTAGCACTTATCAAGTATAAAAAACTTATTCAAAGAGAGATTTCTTGTCATTTTCCACTTAAAAGGATTTGGATTCCCTATTGAGCAAAAATCTTCTCACGATGCTATATATGATCACCCAACACATAGATAATGTTGATCCACATTTAAGGCCTCAATCTACAATGTATCAAAGTGAAGACACTTGACATCTGAGTTCGCTTTCTCTCAGGATTTAGAATTACAAATATAAGTAGTCTGAGAGTTATTGTCTTTTCCTAGGGACAATATTTTTTTGGAAATACAACTCCTGGTCCGTTCAGTGTATACCACCCTATACACCTACACATCAACCCGAAGTATACACTTCGCCTGATTAAGGTAAATCACACAATTGATATGTAACAGTCATACTAATGGAATGTCTAGTTCCATTATGACTGCGAACAAATGAATTTCAGAATACAAAGGCTATGGTTTCAGACCTTGTGTGACAAAAACTTTACTCACACCCATAGACCATATTCAATATATTCTCTAGTTCTTTTGTATGGGGACAATCATAAATATCATACAAAAGACTATATGTCATATGCTCATTTATTTAATCAATGAATAATAATAATTATTCATAATAAAACAAATACCAAACTTTTAATGTCAATATGTAAATAACTTGAGATTTATGGCATAATTTCTAACAGAACATTGTTCTTTATAAATCCGGATCTTCTTCTTGATGGCTTAATATGACAATTAGTGTGGACTTACAACTAGAAGCAAGAGAATAATATTTCTCTTCTACAAAATTTCACTCTCTAATTCTAAGAAACTGTAGTCACAAGAGTTTGTGATCTAAAAAGTAGTAAATGAGTTAATTTTTTGCTTCTGACTGAGCCTCTATTTATAATTGTAGGTTTGCTTGGAGAAGATGTAAAAGAGAGAAATCCATAAGCTTCTAGAAGCTAGGGTACATGGTAGCCGCCGGCCATAGGGAGCATTATGCTCCCCATGTGCATGGGCTAGGGTTTTAACCCTAGTCCAGTATTCTCTTATATTTGTCTAGACTCCTTGGTTTTATCCTGCAAGCCCAATGGTCCTTTTCTGTGGACTATACTCTACTAATTATTTCCTTAGCCCAAACTTCTCTAAACTAATGGCCCTTGAGAATTAAATTCTCTAGCCCATGTTTAATAAATAAAACAAATCAAAATAATATAAATATTAATTTCTGGCCCATGTCTCATTTAAATAAAAACACATACAATTAATAAATAAATAAATAACTGAAACTCATAATCACTTAGTCAATTTACAACAACTCAATAAGGGACCCGGAAGGAAAATATATTTAGCTTCTTTAATCCCGTAAAATCTCGTCATCCGATGACTCATTACCTTGACTTAAAATCACAAATAATTCCACTAAATAAATTTGATTGAACTCTAAATCATATTTTTCCATAAACAATTAATCCTTCATGATGTCCTTATTAAAATGTCATATTACCCCTCCATGGAATTTATTCCGTGATTGAACCAAAGATAACTGTCACTTTGTTCACCACATCTCTTTCCTTGAGTACTCGGATCCAAGCCTCATGATTTATCCCAAAGATTTAATTCATCCTTGTATACAGTTTCAGTTAAATACTATTGAAAACACTTGGACCCAAGACACAGGATAATCATTCTTATTGAACCTAAAACAAAGGGAATTTCCTTATCTCTTTGTTTTCCTACAAAGGACTTGGACTCCTTATTGAGGAGTGATATTTCACAATGCTACATGTTGATTACCCAAAGTAAAGAGAATGTTGACCACATAATTTGATCTCACTCTATATATCAAAGTAATCCCCACTTGACATATGGTTCACAAACTTCTTGGGATTTAGAGTAATATTCATAAGTCGTCGTGCACACTTATCATTTTCTATGACAGTCATTATAGGAATGACGGCTCATGCAGTCCTGTTCAGTGCATAGTCTTGTATAAGCATACCTTGCTATAACACCAATTATGTCAACTTGAAACCACACTACTTCACTCGATTAAGACAAATCATCAAAGTTGACATGTTATAGTCTAGGTGAAATTCTCGGTTCCACTTATGACTGCGAACAATATTTAATAAGTTACAAGGGACTTTTGACTATGGTCTTTTGTGTGACAAAGACTATTGCTCACATCATAATCAAATTTAATGTAACTTAGGAACTGTCTACATGCATATAACCGGTAAATATACAAAACCATATATATGCTATGTAAAACAATAATAAGTATGCCTAATGTTCAATAATCAAATAAGGGAATAAGCAACAATATTCATTATATCTAAAATATATTTATGATCAATTGGAGTTTTGAACACCAATTCCAACATGAGGATCGATCCTAAAAAAGTGGAGGATCGATTCTACTGGATAGGATCGATCCTACTGAGGGGAGGATCGATCCTCAATAACACTAATTTCATGTCAAACATACTTGTTTCAAAACCAAGTGTATTTTCAAAAGGATTTATATTTTAAAAAATGCAATTTATTTTTCAGGGTATTACAACACTCGAACCGGATTGAACCCGTTGATGATACATTGGAACCAAATTGACGCCATGTAACGTGTGTAGAAAATATGCTTGAAGAATCTGGTGTGTGTAGCTCATTGGCTCATGAATCTGACATGTAGGTAGGACTAACGGTGCATGAGTGCGTGGAGGGAGCAGTAGAAACATCTAGACGCATGTGAGGGCGCGTGGATGCTTGGATGGCGGAGATTGCGACTGATCTAGAACCATCGATGGAAGATTTGTGTGACGACATGTCCACCGAAACAATTGGTTGAGGGTAGAGGTGCGTGGCTACAATGCTAGAAAATTTAGGCGGCGCATGCATATGTCGATGGCGTCGCAACTTCCACAGATTGACTAATCTATAGCTCGCAAACTTGATTCTAGGATTATTTTTCCAATAAAGTTGTGGTGAAGGCGGAGAAGTTACTGGTAGTGTAAGAGGAGATGCATGGTGGCGTGTGGATGATTAGAATAGTGAGATCATCAAAAAAGAATGCTAGGAAATGTCAAAGATGTTTGTTGAAGGTGTTAGGTTTTAGAAATTGGCCTTATTCAATATGAAAAAAAATAAAATGTTCGTTGTGTTTCTTTTCATACCCTGTGTTTTTGGGTGAAAACAAATGTTGTTTTTGGAGGTTCTGGGCTTTTCCATCATGTACCCAACATGACGGAAGTGATTCAAGATGTTATTGGACTTAGTGCCTTGATCCATAATAAAGTCGTCATGTAGACGTCATGACGGAATTAATCCAAGGTTTATTGGACTTACTACCTTATTTTGTCATGAAGTCGTCATGACGAAGTTGATCCGAGAAGAATTAAAGCCTAATGCCTCATTCTGTCATGAAGCCATCATGGAGAAATATGTTGAAGAATAGTTTATGCCCTCTTCCATCATGTACCTGTCATGACAATGTATGTTTTGAAAAATGGCTCGGAGGACTTCCTTCATGAACCTGTCATGACGGTGCCTGCATCTATGCATTGTCAAGTTGTGAGAGGTGGATAGTACCTCTTCTGTCATGACAGAAAGAGGGAGAAGTTTGAGTTGGTTTAACTAACCATCCTCCTCAGTTTTTGATCTCACCTATTTTATTCCTTGAAGAACCAAGAAGGTAAAATTGTGTTTTTGAGGTCTTGTGCCTTTCCTTCATCCTAGAAATCATCTAGAAGTATGTATCCTTCTACCAATGTTAACCTCAAGTGATATGATAGTCAAAGCTTGAACCCTTTCCACTTTAGAAGTTTATCCTTATACCACAATTACAAACAACCTTCATGTAATATCCAAGGATATAATTAAAGGATTTCATGAATTTAATATAGTAGTTAAGCCTAGAAGAATTAAGTTCAAGTTGAACGCTTTGGAGGGGTCACGAAGTTTGATTTTCAGACTGGCATTTGGACGGTGGGTCTCTCGTCCGAACAAGTATCACACAGTGGGTGCCGTTCCATTTCTGTTTCCAACTCATTCGAATGGCTTTGGTAGAAACTTGTGTTCCATGCTCGTTCCATACTCAGTCGAACGAGCATCCATGATGTCAAACAGAAACTTCTGTCCTAATTTCTTCTAATAGTCGATCGAACGAGCCATTTCATGTTGAGACAATGAGTTGCGCCCTATCCTCGTCCTATTTGCATCCGATCGGGATATTTAATGATGAGACAGAAGGTCTCGTTCTATCCTCGTCCGCTAGCAGTTTGGATGAGCTTTATTGTTGTTGCGTTCGAACGGGCACATTTGGCCGTCTGAATGAGGCTCATTCTAGTGGAATCTCTAGAACTTATCCTGAGAGGCGTCCAACCAAGCTCATTTTCCTGTCCCGACGGTAGTGTACAGTGAACACTATAAATAGAGGGAATACGATTTTTTAGCCATTTTTTCCTCACTTTTCTCATTTCCAACTACTAGGAACTATGTTCTGTCTCCTAGGGTTTGCTCTAAACCCTAATGTTGTGATATTTTGTGGGTTCTCTTGGACAATCTAACACCAGCATCACATTTCTCGATGTTGAAACTTCGTTTTAACTGATTGTTTGAGGTAAATTCTCAAAACTATGTTTCATCTTCAAGATTAAGCTATGTCCTATACATGCAATGCTTAATATTGTTTCATCTTCAAGGTTAACCTAGCAAGGATCGATCCTGCCAGTGCCAGGATCGATCTTGGTGCTTCCCAGCACCAGTTTTGAGCCTTCCAGTCCCTCAAACATGCATCCAAACGTTTCAAAACATCTCTGGGGTTTAGACAATGCCCGAAAACATCACGGAATAATTTTAGGACTTTAAAGTTGCGCTCTTGATATGCTATTATCAAGAGCTTACTCTGATTCCCTAAAACAAACATAAATATTTAAGTGTGTGTGTGTTTGTGTTGGTTGAAAACCTTTGTCTTAAAATTATTCAACAAAAACAACTATGAAATATCAATTTACTGCTTTCGAAAATAATCGTTTAAAACATATTCTTTCTTTAAAACAATTATTCTTAATAAAAACATAACATAAACAATTATAAAACATGATCAGAATCAAAATAACCCAAACAGTTTCTGACTTGGACAATCGATCATCCATAGGTGGAGGATCCTTTCCGCTAGAGGATCGATCCTAGCCTCTGAGGATTGATCCTCAAGGCCCAAAAACCCTAAGGATCGATTCTCCCTTTTCCAGAATCGATCTTTATGCAACAGAATGCGATTTTAGAGTTTTCTAAAGCCCTAGTGCGGTCGTAACCTCTATATATTCACCTTTAACATTCACTAAACAATGTTGCACAAATTTCAAGATATGGAGACACTGTCAGATTGCCGTAGTGAGGTTGGATAAACATTCTTTTGTTTCAAGACAGTTTTTGAAAGTTTCTAAGCCCCGCAAGGTGAGTGAGATGATTGGTTTCACCAATCATCATCGTTTGTTATTTTATTTATTTAGGTCAGTAGGTCTTTTGTTTTGTTTTGATGTCATAATTCGTATTGTTTGATAGGTTGTGATTTATTTTATGGTTTAGAGTATGTAGCGAAGTCGTTTGACCATTTGATTTGAGTTTTGTTCGTAGGATTTGATTAAGTTAAACCCTAGATTGCTCTAGAGACCTTAGAGTCGTTCTAGGGTTTGGTTGAGTTATTTTGGGGTTCATGAGCGTTTTGGATGCGTTGGGAAACGTTTTTCTCAGTCCAGGATCAATCCTGTTCAAACTAGGATCAATTCTAGGCTATCAGAAACGATCTTGACCAGCCAAGATCGATCCTCCCCTGGCAAGATTGATCCTCACCCTGCTAGGGTCGATCCCAACCACTTAAGGTTCAATTCTCAGCCCTTCCAGCACCATGTTTTATCAGTTATTTAGACCTAGGTCAGTCTCTTTGGTCTGAAAGAGTTGTCTAACACTAAAGTTTTTGCAGATGACCATCTTGGTGAGCGTAATACCCCAAATATTTATTTATTGGATAAATAAATATTAATTCTGAAGGTAGGTTTGATAATGACTCTTATAAAGGGAATAATTATTTTGGAGAGATCCCAAGAAATAAATTGATATTTTATGGAGATAGATTTTAGTTAGTGATTTTAATTCATAATACTTGGATTTACTACTAAGGAGTTATTGTGAGATCTGATTTTTGTTTAAAAAGATTTAAAGTGCTATTGAATTTAATTTGGAATAAGAAATAGAGCTTTTGGAGATTTATTCTGCATTATCAAGGACGATAGTGGTAATAAGACAAGAATGACATTTTTGAAGTTTAAGGACTTATTTTGGAGCCATGAGCGTCCATAGAATGTTTGAAGTATTCCATGGAATGTTCGGTGGTCTCATGAAACGTTTGATGGTAAGGATCAAACGTTCGATACGTGTCGTGATGCGCTGTTCACGTGAGATTTCTTGATTAGTGTGCATGTCAGATTGTATTAAACATTCGATGCTTTTATGGAATGTTCGATGTGCTTTTATCAAATGTTCGATGCTTTTATCAAACGTTCGATGGAAACCTTCGAATCGTTGGATAATAGTACAGTCAAACGTTTGATGTCATACATAGAATGCTCAATAAACCTAAAAATCCAGCAGTCCTTAACCAGACGCTCCAGTTCTATAAATAAGACTCACACACCTCCATTTCATTGTTCACCTTCAACTTAGAGCTCAGAGAACATTTGTGAGTGTGTGAGGAAGAGTATTTGGATAAGGAGAAGGCTTTTGGGCTTTAGAGGTATCTATCTTAACCTATTTTGTTTCTCTGTTGTTATTTGGTTATTATTATCTTGTCTAATTGTTATTATGTCTTAGTTTTTATGTTGTCTAGTTTAAGATTGATTACTTTGGAGTTTTAGTTGGTTTATAAAGGTTATAAATATTTGGAGGTGGTTTAAGGAGTTTGTTACCTCAAACCCTATTTTTGAAGTATGAGATCTTTTATTTTCTCCGGTTAGACCTTTAGGAGACCTTAGAAGGAGCTAGAAATTAGAAAGGACCGAGATGTGGCCTAGAATGAGTTTGTGGATCTCATCAAACGTTCAATGTGCGAGTGTGGAACGTTCGACTCTCTTAGTCAAACGTTCAATACTCGGACAGAATGTCATTTTTGGGTTATTAGAGGCCTATGACTTGTTTAACTCAAGGCATAAGACTAATTGTAAGATCCTTTCTCAGATTTGGAATTCGGAGACTGCGTGGAAGAGTATTTTGTTGATTTATACGACACAAGTGAGTAAAACTCACACAAATACTTATTATTGTTATTTTCTGCATAAGCACGCATATTTTATGTATAAAACATGCATTTTTACAACTCTCATGAAATGTCTACTTTTGATTAACTGTGAACTCATTTTTGTGAAAACGGTTATAATTAACAAAAATAATGAAATGATGAGTTGTGAAAAGCATGCATATAAAAGACACAAAGATTAATGTGCATCGTATGACATGGTTGCACCGTCTCGCAACGGAATAATAGGCATTGACCTACCATTATTACAAGTTAACCCTATGGTCTAGTTATTATTGTCATGTGTGTGTCTTGGATCCATTGGTTAGTTTTGTGACAACACACCATTCTTTGAATGGGTCATTAGTTACAGCTTTGCTAGTCAATGTGGGTAACCTGAGGTCGGACTCAGTCCGACTGCTAGTATAAGATGGTATGTTTGTGCAATGTTCAGGACACTAAAATTGTACTAGATGTCTTTTTGAATGCGCAAACCTTGTCGAGAGAGGGTTAATGTCTCGGGTAGACTATATTGTTGGCATATCACATGTTCTCCAAATATATCATGTATTATATAAATAATTGCATTGTCATGACATGTTTATACCATAATTGAGATTATCAATGCATGTGCATTATAAAATGAGTTCACAAATGATAACTTGTATAACATGTGGATTATTATTGACTAAGTTGTGAACTTACTCTTGTATCCTTTCCACCTGTAAAACATGTGTTGTTTTATAGTTGGGTTACCTTTAGATGTTGGATTTGAGATGGACCTCGAGACAGATGCAGCCGTTGGGTGTAGGAATATATTGATTCGATTTATGCTCGAGGACTCACTATAGGACTTAAAAAGCATTATGTTTGGGTGATATTGTAGACTTAGAGTTTTGAGTCATGACTATGTATTAAGGCTTAGTTGGATCCCTTTTTCGATGGTATTATGTTTAGTATCTAATTAGCTCATGTAATGATTCTTTATAGACGCTCTGGTTGTAATTATTAATGACTATAGAAATCTAAGTATTTCGCTACGTAGTATTCTCTTTTGAGGAGTAGAAATTCCTAAGTCTTATTCTTGGTGGAATAAGGCTGGGAGACGAATCATGAAATTAATTACTAATTAATTATTTTCTCGGGGCGTTACAGTGAGTTCGAGATCAGTCTTGAGGAGTTTTCCCACGACACAAATAAGTAATTCTCACATGAATACTGTTATGTGATTTGTATAGTTACAGTATCTTACTTTGATATAAGTGAGAAAATATGCATGAATTTTATTGCACAACCTATGTTTTTATGAAATGTGAATTCTCTTATTTGTGCATGAGACAGGATTGAGATAATGAAAGTACATGAAGTTCGTGTAAGTATTTTTTTGTCATGCATGCATGTAAAAGATAGTTCAGATAACTATATTTAGTTTTGTGTCATGGGCTTCTATTATACGAGCAAGACCCTATGGTCTAGTTTATTTTTTGTTTTGCCAATTGGATCCAAGAGGCTAGATAGTGACCAGTGCAGCCATGTTCGCATGGTGGTCACGACATATGGTATTGTTTAGCAGCATAGGCCACCCAAGGTCGGACCCAGTTGGGCTATTATATGATGACTGCTAGTTTGTGCACATTGGGGCACCAGTATGTACATCACGAATGATTAATTGATTAAATCGAAATATAAATTAGAGTGCAATCACATTTGTTTAGTAGTATCATATGTGATTAATAGTACAATGTAATGAGTCATTGGATGATAAGATTTCATAGGACTATGAAAGCTAGTTCTATTTTTCCTTCAGATTCCTTCTTGAGTTGATGTAAATTGACTAAGTTACTGTGGGTCTCAGTTATTATTTATTTGTTAATTTGGGTGGGTTTTTATTTAATAAAACATGTGCCTAGAATTAATATTCAGCAATGTTTGTTTTATTTTATAAGAACATGGGGTAGAGCATTTAATTCTCAAGAGCCATTATTTGAAGAGGTTTGGGCCAAGGAATTAATTTATAAGCTAGTCCAAGGAAAATGAACATTGGGCTAAAGGATGAAACTAAAGCACATGTAGGAAATAAAAAGGAGTAGGCTAGGTTAAATCCTTTGGGGAAAATTATTTTCCCCATGACCGTGTATTCCAAGGGGAGAAATCCTCCCCTTGGCCGAACTCCTAGCTTCTCTAGGAGTTATGGAACCTTTTATCACCTCCTCTCCAAAGATATAGATATAAATAAAAGATGTCATACAGAGCATAACACATAAGTTGAAAAATTTGTTTAGGAACCTATCAGGTGTTAGTAAAATTTCTAAAGAGAATTTTTTTTCTCTCATCTTAGCTATTCTTTTGAGAATAGAATTGTGAGACTACATTTACAGTCATATATAATCATCAATGATAAGATTTGAAGATCCAATCAAGTTTCTAAAGAACATTTTTCTTAATTGATAAGTGCTGAATGTTACACATTCAAGCCCCTTAATTCACATATGTTATATCTCTTAGTTTCATTATAATATGATGTTTTGTGTTGTTTTTGTGTTTTTCCTTATTTTGTAGGTTTTGGAAGAAAAGAAGTCAATTCCATCAAACTCGAGCTCGAAACACATGAACTGTGTAAAGTTGCTGAAAATCTGACATTTGTGCACTATTTTGGCCATAACTCTTAGCTCAAAACTCGGATTAAGGCACAGTCAAGTGCGTTGGAAAGAGGACTCAGAGAGGAACAAATCATCAAGCAAGAGTTTTTTCATCCAAGGTGCGCTCGAGCGCCCAAAATGACGCTTGAGCGCCATGGCGCGCTGGAAACGAGCGTCATGTCACCTGACGCTCGAGCGCCCAAAACTGACGCTCGAGCGTCGTCGTGCGCTGGGAACCTCCGAAGTCGGTTGAACTGATATGGAATGAGGGTAATCCAACCCCAACTCAATCTTGGACTTCCTAGGGTGCACGAAATTGATTAGGGTTGCTCCTAAACTCTATAAATACTCCCCTAAGTCCTCCAAAACAAATACACAAGCTTAAGGAGAAGAATCAAAGGCTTCAAAGAAGGGTTTTTCTTAGTTCTTTATTTCTTTTTGGTTTTTCTTTGTTATTTTCTTATGGGGATGATTTTCATCCAAATTATGTGTAGCTAATACTTTAGTTAGGGCTCGATTGAAGCCCTAATCATGTCTCTTTAAGGTTTCAATTTGTCTTGCTACAATTCATATTTTGATGCTTAACTTGATTATTCCCGGTTTTCTTGAATTCCTCACATGTATGTATTTGATCATCATATGCTTGTGGTATGGATTTGTTATTTAGGTCAATTTGGATGGCCGAGTCCTGGGCCTAATAGAGTAACAAAAGAACCCCATCACAGGTTCTTGGATTAATCAACATGGAAAACCGAAGTAGATGCCATGCTTTAGGCTCCATGTGTTTGTCGATCTCCATAGTTTTATGCTTTCTTGAAGAACAACTTAGTAGATGCCATGCCTAACTCGTTGCTTAGGGAGATCAATAGCCTAAGGAGTAGATGTCATGCCCTTAGGTTGGCAAACATTGAGTATCATGATATAGTTGTAGCATTCCACATATTGTTTACCTTATTTGAGTATGATTAGTGGTGGATATCGAAGCCCTAGCCATTTATCTTATTATTTCAATTCAATCATTTATTTCGTTCTATTCAACAATATCTTTTTAGGAATTGCTTTTTAAACATATTTTACCAATCCTCGTGGGAATGATCTCGTATTTGCCATCTATACTATTGTTTTGATCTTGTGCACTTGCAAGTAAAACATGCATTTATTTGCCTATTTATTTAGGTAGATAATTGTACAACATTAATGTTCATCAACAAACATGCAAGAAGGATTCAACTCACAATCAAATAGCCCTATATGCCTATGAGAGTCTGAGAATACTTGTAAGTGATCCTAACTTGTAATTTTTATTTAAATCAAGCCATGTTTCTCTTAAGTTAAAATATGATCCTAAGTTTTTTCTGTTGCGCCATGATACCATGATCCCAACAACTGGTATCGGAGCCAACTTCAAGAAAATATGGTTTGATTTTATGCACATGTTTTCAGCTATACATGTTGTTTGTGTTTGAATTTTAAACATGTTTATAAAAATGTAAGGATGTGATTTGGAACGTTTCAAATCAATAGGAGCAAGTTTGGTACTTTATTTTTGATTTACCATACGAAATAGTGTCGATGTATTTTTACAGCAAGAGTTACGTAAATTTTGTGATGCCTTAGACAACTCCTAAAATTATTTGGGGATTTTTTTTTTTTTGCTTAAAAAAATTGTGGTTAACGCAATGGAAAATTGGGTCCCAGTTTCAAATTTTCTTCGAAAGGTTTTTTAGTCCGTTTTTCATTCGTCGGCAGATTCTGAAATTTCAGAATTCCAGCAGCAACTATTTTGTTTTAATGTGTTTACATGACTTTTAAGTGCTTAAAAATTAGCGTGACAATTGTTTCCACGTGTAAAAGGGTTGGTTAACGTGTTGGAAAAGTCGGATCAGTGTTTTGAATTTGTTCTAAACACGTTTTCCAAGGTTTCTAACGTGCACCAATTCTGAAATTTTAAATTCCTGGTACATATTTAAACTTGGAGGATTTTCTTTTGATGCGTAATCATGGAAAGAAATTTATTCGATTATGGAATATGCTATAGGATGTATATAACGTATTTGCGATCAAAAGAAAATGGATGTGATTTTAAAAGGAAGAACTTAGAATTTTTATTTCAAGTTGTTGAGATTAAAATATATGGAATGAAATCAATGTTGTCTATTTTTGAGTGCATGGTTTGCATGTTGTCAATGATTGTTAAAGAGTTTTGTTTCATTACATCATGGTTGCATTCATAGTTTTGATGGTTGGTAGCCTAGTGATTTAATCACCATGCATTCTAAAACATGAGTTTTACTTGTGACCAAGCGATGGGTAATAGCTATAGATCTAATTTATGACTATGGCACCACTAGATTGTGGGGGCCGGGTCACCACCTTGGAGGTGCAATACCTAGTGTGCAACACATTCTAGGGGCAGCAAGCTTATGGATTGATTTTGGATTTTTTCTAAACCTTAACCCTCATCCAAGAACCCTAAAAGGATGAATCCAAAAATCCTTTAACTAAATATTTTTGAAAACTCTTTATTCTAAAAATATTTTGGTGTGATAATTTCCTAAAGGAATTGGTTGTGGATTTATTCACAAGACTTAAACATCCAACTTAGTTGGAATACATGTTTAAGATCCGCATTAGGAAACTTATGAATAAATATTGAATTTTGGATGTAAGGTTTCCAATTATGGAAAGTTATTTTCAAATTTGGAAAAAGTTTTAGGGTTGATATTTCCTTAGTCAGAGTAGGAGTTGAAACTCCAAGGACCTAATATGTGATAAGTTCCTATTGGAAGATGGTTTTCTAAACCATGTCATGTTAGGTAGGGCTCCTATTTAGGAAAGAAATTGGATTTAATATTCTAAGAAATTAGAATACCTAATGGGATAAGGACCCTAACAATATAGGGATCACTTATAAGATTAGGAAGGTAATCCAATTAAAAGGCAAGAGAAACAAAATGCATAAGTTTAAAATATCAAGTGGGAGAGAGAATCATTAAATTGAATCTCACAATCTCCATTATAGGTCAACAATAATAGTGAAGTAAATACACATCGCCTTGGCCATGGGCCTTGCTCCCTATGGAGGGTGTTTTTGCTTTGCAGGTTACAAGGTAGATCTTCTATAGGGATAGAAGAGAAGTGATTATGTATATAGAGTGACCATGATGCCGTGGAGTTACTTGACAATCACGACAAATCTACTTGATGGTATACACTTTACTAATTTAGGGTATTAACCTCACCGTGGAGCTATATTACCCTAAAACTAGAGACTAGAGGAATATGACAGTTTGTTAATGACGTAGTAGTATTAATAATGAGCTTTATTAATGACTAACTAGCATTAATGATGAGAAATAGGTCTCGCCTAGTCAAGGTGAATAAGGGCACCTCGCCTTGGTGACAAAAAGGGGGAGAAGTCTCTATTGAGATTAAGTTTGTTTACAGTACAATTGTTGTTTATGGTGTTTCAGTTTTAATTGAGTTCTTTTAGCATATATTTCTTGAATTATGTTTGAATGTGTTTATGCTTGCTTGGATGCTTTTTTTAAGACTTATATTATCTTGCTTCAATTCTCCATGCCTTTGATGCGTTTGTTAGTGTTGCCAAAGAACAGGCTCTTTACACTTCATCATTTAGTCTTAGCCAAGTAGTGTTTTGTTAAGAGTTGGGTGAGCTTACAATTGTGTATTTTCCTGTACTTTCGTTTTTGTCTATGATGTATTGGCTTTGTTATCGAATGGCCAAAGGGAGAGATTGTTAGATTTTAGAAATTAGTCCTATTCGGCATGACAAAACATGTTCCTCGTGTTTCTTTTCATACCATGTGTTTTTGGATTGAAAAAGGTTAATTTTGGAGGTTCTAGACTTTTTCATCATGTAGCCATCATGAACCCATCATGACGGAAGTGATTCGAGATGTTATTGGACTTACTGCCTTGTTCCGTCATGAAGCCGTCATGACGAAGTTGATCTGAGAAGAATTAAAGCCTACTACCTCATTCTATCATGAAGCCGTCATGACTGAATATGCTGAAGAATAGTTTCTGCCCTCTTTCATCAAGTACTTGTCATGACGATGTTTGTTTTGAAAAATGGCTCGAAGGACTTCTGTCATGAAACCGTCATGACGGCGCCTGCATCTATGCGCTGTCGAGTTGTGAGAGGTGGATCGTACCTCTTCTGTTATGACGGAAAGTAAGAGAAGTTTGAGTTGGTTTAACTAAACATCTTCCTCATTTTTTAACCTCACCTATTTTATTCCTTGAAGAACCAAGAACTTGAAAACGGTGTTTCTAAGGTATTGTGCCTTTCCTTCATCCTAGAAATCATCTAAAAGTATTTATCCTTCCACCATTGTTAACCTCAAGTGATGTGCTACTCAAAAGCTTGAACCTTTTCCACTTCAAAAGTTACCACAACCACAAACAAGCTCCATCCATCAAGAAGTCTATCGAAAGAGTCAATAAGGAAATGTGCCAATAAAAGATTGGCAAGATAGGAGACAAGCGGGGTGCTTGTTGATCTTATAGAGTCCAGAACGTTATAAGGGTTGTAAGTGTTTCTTGTGTTTAAAATATGTATATTTTATAGTAGTGATTTCTTGGGTTTTGTTGCCCTAGAGTGATTTTTCCCTTTGATGTATTCTTAGGGTTTTCCACTTCATTAACAAATCTTGTGTTGTGGATGTGTGGTTGCTTGATGGATGTGTTGGCTACTTGCTTGTTGATGCATGGATATATTTCTCCTCTTGTGCTTATCTAGTTTGATTTCCTTGTTGCTGCCTTGAGCTAGGGATCTTCAATTAATAGTTCTTTTTGTGTGGATTATTGATTCTGTTTTGGATTGTGGAGGGTAGAACCATTCCTTGGGTCTATTTTTCAAAAGGCTACAAAAAAATGGCTTTGATACCATATAGAAAGTTATGTAGAAATATATTATGAGAATAATATTATGAAAGATGAAAGAGAAAGAAGAGAGAAAGCTGAAGTTGAGAGGAAGTGTTAGGGTTGTATCTTGTATATTCAGTATATAACTGTAGTACATAATTCTCTATTTATAAAAAGACAAGGAGTAGTGAGCAAGAAACCCTAAACTAAATAAGGTGAGGAATAAACCTTAATAGGAAAAACAATAAACCTTAAGGAATAATATCAAATATTCTAACAAGCTTCAAATTATAGTATGCACACAACATGCACAAAAGCACCAATTCTAACACCCATAAACTTTGTGCAATGGTCCCACTCCTACTATGCTTTAGAATTCATTCCACTATCCTTACCCTTCTTTTTAATGTCCTTCTTGATACAAAGACTTCCCCAACTGTAAATTTATTTCTCATTATAATTCCTACTAATTTACATTTTTTTAGGAACCAACTTCATTACATAGGTTACAAACATTTTTTATTTTTTTAGTTCATAATTTTCACTGTTATACATATATGTGTGAGGATTATACACAACTAAATTTGCACCTATATTCTAAGTCCATAATATGAATTGTTAGGGAGTCAAATATAGGTAAATAAGTCCTCCACAAAAACAATAAGCTATAAGGTTAAGAAAAATGTCTATATATATATATAGTCTAATAGTCTTTATATTACACCTCCATCTAATCCTTATATCATTGGATTGATATTGCAATACCCTTTTAACAAGAACTAATTTTTATGTTGTAGTACCTATTAGTCTTTAGAGGGGATGATGATATAATATATAGCATTAAACATAGTTGAATGTTTACTTTGTTACAAGACTTTCAAGCTTAGGCCCATCTCAAGGCCGACTTTGCTAAGAGCATTCCTAGCAAATACTCAACCATTTTTCCTAAATTTAGGGAACCGAATTACTTTTTGCTTCCCTATCCAAAATACACTCACAATAGATTCCCTAAAACCTTTATCTATATCATTAAAATAATATTTTTTACTTTTAGTATTATTATTTTTTTCTCTATCTCTCTCTCTCCTCTCCTTCTTCTTTATCCTCTCTGTCTCTCTTGTCTGCTTCTCTCTCATCTTCACTAGCCAGCATATGGGATCTAGAAACTTGCTTGCTGAATCGAAAATGGAAAGAAGGAATGGTCCATCTGGAAGCCCACCAAAGATGGGGACTTTGAATAAAATGAGTCACAAAAGGCAACCAAAATTGCTGTTGGAAGAAAAGATAGACAAGAGAAGAAGGGAACGAAAGCACCAGAAGCACATATAGTTTTAGCAGGAAAGAGAGGGCTAGATGAGAGAGAAGCAGACGCAAAAGACTCGATCATGACTCGTTTGGATTTCTAGAATCGATCTACTGAGTCGTGGGTGGCGTTGGGTGTTGATAATTGGCCTGCTTGCTTGGAACAAAGAAAAAGAAGAAGCAAGGACGCGCATTGAGAGCCGTGCAAAGAGAGAGACAATTTTTACAATTATAAAAAACCCTTGGGAATGCTACAGTGTAACCCAATGCATTGGGTTACACTGTAGCATTCCCAATGATTGGGTTACATTGTAGCATTTCTAAGGATTATCAAAATATAGGGTAACTGATGTGGGTGTGTTTTTGTGACTTTTTGGAACTTTTATCTAAATTTAGGGAAGAGAACAAGATATATGACTTCTACTGTAAATGCACTAAGGTCCATAACTTGGCTTGATTTATTTATCTGGATCCAAACCAAAAAAATGGGTGGAACTGAGAGAGAGCATTCTAGGAGCCAGACTTCGAATCCTGTACCTTTTGCTTCTACATTGATGTTATGGGCCCGAATATTTGATAGATAATAATTTGTACATTAAGAACAGTTTGACACTTAAAGGGGTCAATTCCTCCTCTAACACACAACTATAAGCTCACAACTTTAGATGCAAATATTTTTGATAATTCAGTCAAATGTAATGCTGAACTTAAATACAATAAAAAATCTCAATTAACTAACTATCTACTAATCTACTAATCTCAATTTATTTACAAAAAAAAAAAAAACTATCTACTAATCTACTGCCCTTAAACATAACTGCTAATTTTATTACAAAAAAAAAAAAACATAACTGCTAACCCAGTAACCTAACTACTAACCTACCTGAGTAACCTAACTACTAACCTACCTGAGTAACCTAACTACTAACCCACAATTCTAGAATGTGGCATTTCAAAGACACTTACCCGCAGTAACTTTTTTTTGCTTATAAAAAAAAAGTAAATAAGATAATAGGGAACTATTAGTTAACTCTTATTAGGCCCATAACAATTGACGATCGAAGCCATTTCAACAAGGACCTTTTAGAATCTCTCTCATCTCTGATCCAAACATGGCTGCCAATTTCTGGACATCCTCTCACTAGTATGTTTCCAACACAATATCTTGGATGTTTCTGTATTTCTTGTTTTTTAATTTGGGTATCTTTCCGACACTAAATCTTAACTTAACTTACTTTGTTTTCTACGTTTTTTATTACGTTGTTTCAGTTGTTCTTGTTTTTGAAATTGGGGGTGTCTGTTTTTTATTGTTTCTGAATTTGGGTGTGTTTTGTGTTTTAAAGTAAACAGCTTTTGGACCAGGAAGACGTCGATGTGGTGCAACCACTTGACAAAGAGAAGGGAATCACTCTTGAGGATTTCAAGCTCATAAAGATGCACATGGCCAATTGTATGATCTTTCTATCCCCGTCTCACCGTGTTGTTTGATTTCAATCAAATATTTTGTTTCTGCCTTGATGGATTTCATCTGGGTTTTCAGTTCTTGTAGTTGTGTTTTTTTTTTCCAAGTTTACAGATTGATTAAAATTCGCCAATTTGGGTTTTTTCTTTTTAATTGAAGGAAATATTGACCGTTCATGCTTGAGTTGTTAGATTTATTTTGTGATACCCTTTGTCTGGAATGTAATAGGTTTCAACAAGACTTAACAGTGAAACATGCTGCCAAAGTTTTATGTTCAGAATATGGTTATTAACTAGTTACTTGGAATTTCTTGTGCTATTAGATGTATAAGAGAAAATGGGTGTTTCGTTCCCTCTCTCTCTCTGTGTGCATGTGTGTCTGTGTGTTTTACTGACAGGAATAGGTTTTCTTTTGGAAATCGCTAGTAAATTACTGGCTTTACACCATCTCTTACAGTTCTTGATTTTGTGGATTTTCTTTGTTGATTATGTTTTGGTGGTGGAGTGAAGATTCTTCAAACTTACTATTTAGAATCATAGAATTATCAGTCCTGGTATTTTCTTGATGAACACATCTTGACACACACATGTGCATACATGAAACTGCTAATAATTTTGCTATCCAATATACTTATAAAAAAAATTTTTGCTATCCAATATCTATCTAAACCTTTTTACATTTCCTTTCTTAACTTTTTTTTCAGATATATCGAAATTGGCGCAACATGTAAAAGTGAGGCAAAGGTCTCAACTTATTCTCCTAATGTTGCTTAAACTACCTGTATTTTTTTTTTTTCATAATTATGCTTTTGATTTTCATTTTACAAATAGTACTAGTCTTTTCCCCCTCTGCTTAGATTGTTTCTTGCAGTTGTGGTTCACATGTAATTTTTAGTGTGTGTGACACTGTTCAGAAGTTTGCTAATCTTGACGGTGATTAACTGTGGTAACTTCTTAAAAGATTTAATTATATTTCTATTTCCTATTTATTAGAGAATCGGAAGCTCTGGCTGTTCTACCTTGTGGTTGGTGCAAAAATTGGTATACATTATGTATAGTAATAATACCCTTTAGAAATTCCACTGTGAGAGAAGTTTGAGAGTTTTCAAACAAGTTCCTTTAATGCATCACGAAGATGAAACATTTTGATTGAAGTCGGCTTGATTTATGGGAATACCATATTATGTTATGTGAAAGATTGTGTACCAGCGTTGCGCTTTGCGCTTTTAACGATATTTTGCTTACTTATAAAAAAACAAGTTTTGTGAAAGATTGCAGGAGTCCTTTTCTTGAAAGGTGATGTTGCAATGTAATTTCTTTTGTAATTGAATAAGGTCTAACCAAGTCCCAAATACATGATCTAGAACCTTGTTTGTTGATGTTCTGGGGGGTATACAATTGTAGGTGTCATCCTTAAATACATTTACTTTGTGATGGTCGGGCTTGCTAAAAAAAAAAATTGATTTTAATGGAAGGATGGCTGATGCTTCTTGGTAATCACAAAGGCCACTTATTCTGGAAACAGAACATCAGAAATGAACCAGCCTTGATGGCTAAATTGATTAAACCCCATAATCAATATGCAGGTGGAAAATAATAGAATCTTTATGAATTGCTCAAAGCTTGTTTAGTTGTTTGACTGATTGGCAAAACATGGGTGCTGTCTCATTTGAACCTCTCTAATCTTAGTGACTTGCTACTTAGGAGATACTTCTGAAGTTTATTCACCTATTCCCAACATTATTGACTTGTATGTGAGATGCCCCTGGTGATACTGCTTCTAGAATTTGTGCATAGATTTGGAATGTAATTGATTTTTTGTAAGAATTATTGGGCAATTAGGTACTTTTATATTATTGTTGTTTTTGTGTACTCTGGATCCTCATAAAAGCTATTAATTCATTAAATTTTATCTCATTAACTTTTCAAAATTGTTGTAGAAAAATATTTTATTTGATTAATTTCACCAATTGGTTGGATCTCTAATATACTTGCCAAATTTTTCAGGGTTGTAGCTACTGCAGTAGCATATATGAGACGCGTTTACACCAGGTATTTAAGTAATTACCTGTTGAGGGAAGAAATAAACTTGGTTAGTCACCCCAGGCTCATGGCTGATTTGCTTTCGGTCCTAGTAATGACCATGAAGTTCATAGTAATTTGTAATAACCACTTGATAATTGATTAAAACTAGTTCATTATATTATGTGATCCTGGTTAATAGCTAAGCAGTTTTTTTTTTTCTTTCTTTTTTAACTTATTGCACTTCTTATATTGTTCATATAACATGTCATTACAAAGTGTATGTCATCATGCTTGATTAGTTTCTTTATTCATCTTTGGTTATACATGATATAACATAAATTAATGGGGCAATGTTATTATGCTGATTTGCTTCTTCTTTATAACTCTAAGTGTGAGCAATAATTGCATTTGTATACTGGGACAAATATTTCATCCTGATTAATTCAGCGTATCTATACTAACAGCCAGTTTCTAGTGCTTATCTATTTGAAGTTTAAAACGGTAATTTTTTTTATGTAAAAGAATGAAGTGCTGGACAGGCAAATTAGAACAGAAAATATAAATATTATTGGTTTTAAGCGAGCCGGTTGGCAATAGTACCGCCATAAAAACTGAATCAGGTACAGCCCTTGCAAAATTTTCTGCTTCAACATCTTAAAAGAAAACATCACATGTTCAATAAGCCATAATAAGGATAACTACTAGAATTGGTTATATAGATAATTCCTTCTGTAAGCATGTTTCACCTTTAAAATTCCTATTTTATATGATTTTTCTTTTTCCTTTTTATTTTTATAACAATGGCCATCTTCAACTATCCTCTTTTTGGGCTTGGGTCAATATTTTAGGTTACTGATGGAGTTGAAATCTATGCACCTAACTTTTACATTTTTTTTAAAAATTTTTTTTTATAAGTAATCGAGATATAAATAAAAGCGTAAGATGCCCCCATGTACACATAAAGTATATAAGAAAAGCCATCTAACTAGTAGGGGCTAAAAGAATAAGAAAATCATGATAATTAATCACCAAAAGAGAAACATAAACAGTTGTCCAAAGATACAATGTGTTGAAAAATAAATATTTAATCTTTTTCAAAGTCCTCTTGCAGTCCTCAAAACTCTTACAATTTTTTTTCCCTCCATAGACACCACAAAAGGTTGGACTGACAATTTTTAACATGACCCGCGAACTTGACACGAATTAGAGCATTAGGGTTTAGCATAAACAGGTTGACTCATTTGACCTGTTTATGAAGTTATATATATGTTTATATAATAAATACAGGTTGAAATGGGTTACACAGGTCATGTTTGGGTCAAAACTGGTTGTGTTGGGTTGAGTCAAACGGGTTAAACAGGTCGCTTTTGGGTCTAAACAGGCCAAAGGGGTCAAGCAGGTTGTGTCCGGTTTGAAGGGTTTGACTTGTTTAACTAAACGGGTCAGGTTTAAGTTCACCCTTAACGGGTTAGCAGGTCGATCCGAACCCGAATTGTCAGCCCTAGTTAGAAAGCACGAAGGCACCATCTTCCACATAGTAGTGTTCCGAGTGATGCCGGTAGTCCATCAACAAACATACAAATCGAGTACTCGTCTAGGCATAACCCAAGATAACCCAAATTAATTGAAGAAAACATTCACAATGAAGAAGAAGATGGTTCACAAAACTTCTCATTTTTCTTACACACAACATTTATCAACCATAATGATGTTTCGCTTTCGGATGTTGTCTATGGTAAGGATCTTTCTTAGAGCTGCTGACCACACAAAAAAGGCTACCTTCAATGGAATCTTAGTCCTCCAAACACTCTTCCAAGGGAAACGGAAACTATCATAACAACCTGTAACCTTGTAGAAGTATTTAACACCAAATAACCCTCTTTTGGAAGGGTCCCACCACAACTTGTCTTCCGTTTCCCCTCTCATTGTTACTAAATACAACATCCTGAAGAACAAGGCAAATGCATCCACCTCCCAATCCTAAGTCGCTCTAGCAAAGCTAATGTTTCACTGAATGGCACCTTTAGAAAAATTCCACGTGAGCTACAACAGGAGCATCCTTTGCGTGAGCAAAACTAAATAAAACTGGAAAGACATCCTTAAGGGCTATATCCCCATGCCAAAGATCATGTCAAAATTTAACCTTGGAGCCATCTCCTACCTCAAATTTGGTGTGACTACAGAACTTCTCCCAACTTCTCATAATATTCTTCCATAAAATTTTTTTTGATAAATAAGAGAAATTAAATAAAAAGTGTGAAAGCGCAGCCCTGGCACACAGGAAGTATACAAAGAGTATTCTTCCATAAACTTACCCCATACGCCCCAACAGGCTCACTATAACACTATCCTCCCCAAGAACTTCCATATTTAGAGTCCACCACTACTTTTTACCATGCCATTTACTTAAGAGAGCATGATTGAACCTCATCAAATTTCTAATCCCCAACCTTCCCTCAAAAATCGGCATGCACACTTTAGGTTAACTTACCGGGTGATATTTGAACTCTTCACGTTGTCCACCCCATGAGAAATCATGTTGGAACTTCTCAATACGGTTTGCAACACTTGTAGGGAGAGGAAAGCGGGACATGAAGTACATAAGTAAGTTAGATAGGGTACCCTTAATAAGGGTAATCCTACCACCTTTAGAAAAATACAACTTTTTCCAATTGCAATAACACTGCCGCATTTATGCTTGGCCTTATAGGATGCCTCTAATGGAAGACCAAGATACTTCAAGGGCAGAGACAACCCCAAAACCCAGAGTCCTAGCCAACCTTGCCACATTATGAACATTTCCCACCATAATGAATTCCGATTTGGCTGAGTTCACCTTCAAGCTTGACACAGCTTCAAAACATAAGGATAAGCTCCATAAATTGCTAAGATGATTTGGGTTGGCCCCACAGAAAAGTAAGGTATCATCAACAAACAAAAGATGAGAAATATCAACCCTTGTCCCCACACAGAAGCCAAACAACAATCCTCTACTCATAGTAGCTAAAATCATCCTACCCAACTCCTCTGTCACTATGACAAACAGTAAAGAAGAGAGAGGGTCCCCTTGCCTCAAGCTACAAGAGTTGCTAAAGAAGCATGTGGGAGAGTCGTTCACCAAAACCGACTAACGCATTGAAGAATACAATGAGATATCCATGCGCACCATTTCCCTTCAACCTGCATCTTCTCAACATGTACAACAAAAAATTTCAATTAACTTGATCGTAAGCTTTTTCTAAGTCCATTTTACAAATAACCCCAATTTTCAGATCTCATTTTGCTATCAAGGCATTCATTAGCAATAAGAATATGCTCTAGAATCTACCTATCTCGGATGAATGCATTCTGAGACTTAGAGATGATCTTCTCCAACATCGTCTTAAGCCTATTTGCTAGAATCTTAGCAATAATCTTGTGAATGCTACCCATCAAATTGATCAGGCGAAAATGCTTGGGGTCAATAGCCTTTGGAATCTTTGGAATGAGGGTGAGGAACGTAGCATTAAGGCTTCTCTCAAACTCACCTCTAGCATGGAACTTATAAAAGACCTTCATGATGTCTTCTTTCAAAACAACCCAACAAGCTTGGAAGAAAGCCATACAGTAAACATCAGGGCCTGACGCCTTGTCACCATTCATTACTTTCACAACTTCCCACACCTCCCTTTCCTCAAACACCCTCTCCAACAAACTAGCCATCATCAATAAAATCAAAGAAAAGACCATCCACCACAGGTCTCCAATTGGACTGCTCAGTAAACAACTTCTATAAAATTGGACTATGTGCTCATTGATCTTTGATTGGTTGGTAGAAATTGTGCCATCAATCAACAAAGAGTTAATGGTGTTCCTTCTTTTGTTGGAGTTAGCCATTATGTGAAAAAATTTCTTGCACCTATCACCCTCCCTGAGCCACAAGACCCTAAATTTTTGCCTCCAACTCATCTCCTCCATGAAAGTAGATCTTTCTAACTCGCGAACAATTTTTGCCTCCTCTATTTTCTCCTCAACGCCTAAGGCCCTTTCTTCTTCTTCAAGGACATCAAACATGTAACTCTTCTAGAAGAATTTTCTTCTTCCTTTTTACATTGCCAAAAACCTACTCATTCCATCTTTTAAGTCAACATTCAAAGCCTTGAGTTTGCTAGCTAAAATGAAGCTAGGAGAGCCTTGAAAATGATAAGAGTCCCACCACTATTTCACCCTGGCTGCAAAACCCTCAAACTTTAGCCACATAGTTTTAAGTACTACCCCCGTGAAAGTCACCATAGTTGAGGAGGATCGGGTAATGATCCGAACAAGGTCTAGGAAGCCTCCTTTGTGACTCGCTAGGAAACTGAGCTTCCCACTTTGGAGAGACCATGAATCTATCAATTCTGGACCAAGAGGAATTATTTGACTAAGTAAAAGAACTGCCTACAAGGAGGTCTATCAAGCCTTGCTAAAAAATAAAATTAGAAAACTCCACCATAGCTGACATAAACGAGTTTCACCTAATCTCTCACAAGGGAATTTGGCAACGTTAAAATCACCCCAATTCACAAAGGCAAATTCCACCAATTGAGTAAACCAGTCAACTCATCCCAAAGGAGCCTTCTATCCCTATTGTAATTAGGGCTATAGACGCCCATAAAAGCCCAAGTGAAATGATCGTCAATATTTCTAAAAGTGTCAGCCAAGGAGCAAACCCTCATACACTTGTCGATTTTCTGCACCATCCTCCTATCCCACATAATCAAATCACCACTAGAGGCTCCTCTGAAGTCGAAACATCACCAATTCACATGATGGCATCCCCACAAATTACGCACAACACTACAAGACATGAATTCAAGCTAACTTACTTGGAAACAAACAAAGTCAACCTTCACCTCTCTAAGTAAGTTTCTCACCCTAATACGTTTATTCTCCTCATTCAACCCTCCCACATTCCATGATAATAGTTTAGGCTTCATAAAAAACTGCTAACCCCTTATTCTTACCTTTACCATGACTTGAGCTCTTGCCTTTTGACTCGTAATTTATAGAACACTCCAGTCTTCTTAATTCCATATTACCTCTATTCCTTTGTTTAGAACTAGAGGCTAAGCCCTACTGACGACGGTGAGCTTCAATTTCAATAACTGTCAAAAGAGCCAAAAACTACTCTTCAAAACCCACACACCAAATCCCCACATCTGATGGATTTCCATCGCTCTTTGCACCACCCACCCAATCTGAGCACTCAAAACTTGAGCCACCAGATTTCCCCAATGAAGCAAGGGGATAGGAATTTGGAGGGGTGCTAAAAGAGGCTTCCACCCTATTAAAGAGATCCACAACTCCATTACCCCGTCACACCTCAAATCCATCCCAGCCAAATGCATTCATAGCAAAGCCATAATCCCCTGAAACACCCCCCATACTCGAGGAGAAACAAAGATCAAGGGCCGTGAAACCTTGCTGGCAGCCCCCATCCAGCCCTAGAATGAACCTCTCCGTTAGCTGTTGGTAGAATGGGTCAATTGGTTCGCAAGAGTAAGATTCAACTTGTCTTGCTAAATCTTGTCTCTTTGAGGAAGCCCCCTACTCGTCTCGCTAGCACCTATTGAAAGTGGTGGAAGGAGATAGTCCAAGCCCCCACCCAGCACAGGGAGAGAAGGACAAGAGAAACACCTAACTAGAAGGAGAGAAAAAAAAAATGGAAATCATGAAAGCTAAAGTGCAAAAGGAGCTAAAAATGCAATTGTCCAAATATAAAGATTATTAAAAAATAAGGATTTAAGCTCTGTCAACGCCCTTTTGCGGTTCTCGAAACTAATATCAAAATTTTACTTATGTTAAGATCGATATCATCTTGTGGAAAGGGTGCTAAGCTAATGCGGTCCTTGAAGCCTAAAATAATAGAGATATCTTTTTTAGCCACTAAATCTTATTCATGATGCAATTGGAAGAAAGAAAATAATTTACATTGAAATGAGGCAGTGGGTGGAGTTTTCCTCAAACAGTAACATTCGGAAAACGAAACACTCGGAGAGGGTGCTATGGAAAGTGAAGGAGATGGGAAGATGTTGGGGGATAGGTCGGGCGAACAAGGTCCGCAGGATGGTAGATTAGTGGATGTCGGCGTGACGACGACTGGCAAGCGGGAGGAGTCCGACAATGGAGGTAGGTTGGTGATTCCGAAATTGAAGGAGCCAAATTTTTCCTATAAGGTGGTTGTCGTCTCTGACCTACATGGGTCATGGCCTGTCATGATAGCGGAAGACCGAAACTGATATGTTGATCAGGAGGAACAAATCCATGGGGATAGGTTGGCCTGTCTGATAATGAAGGACACAAACTGCCGAAAAGCTGGTAGGAGCATCCAATTTAGCTTGGTCAAGTCTTGACCCGGTCGAACAAGCTACAGGGGTGTCGAAATGGGTGGGTGTGGCTCAAATTTTTTCGGTAGATCAAATGGGATCAGTTCTGGAAGGCTCAGATAAGTCCGAAGGGAGTCAGGATGCAGATCATGAGGAGATAAACAATCTGGTGCTGGATCCTTTTGTCCAGGCCATTTCTTTGGATGTTGATGGGGAGGGGCTGCAGGGATGTGGTAAGGTGGGAATGGAAACAAGGTGTTCTTTTGGTTTGCTAGGAGACCTTAGTTCAGTGGAGATTATTAGTGGAAGGGAACAAATGTTGTATGGGTGGATGAAGATGGAAGCATGCATGGAGGGTCTACTTCCAAGGTTCTTTCTGAAGAAGCGTTGGTAGCTGTGGAGACTGGGAAAAGGCAATGAAGCAGAGGGGGTCAGACTTCACAGGAGCTACAGGTTTATGAACTCAACGGTAATGTTTTCTATAATGAAGGTAATGATGTTGGAGAAGAGTTGGAGGGGATTGAACCTTTGTCAATCTCTGCTTTAGCTGTGGGTGTAATTCAGGGGACTCCACATAAGGTGTCTCCCAGTCGGGTGGTTGAAAGGGAGATTTTTATCATGTAGTAGGATTGTCGTGTGATGGCTTTGAGGGTAAAATGTTAGCGTTGTTTGCTGAGATTGAAGCTACTAGAGATAAGACTTTAGCAGGGCATGGGTCCTAAGTGCCTTTTATGTTAGAGACTAAAGGTATTTGGGAGTTAAAGAGGCTGAAATGTTCGGTGAACTATGATAAGAAGGAGGACAGTCTTCTAGAGGGGGAGGAGAGGGGAGGGGCTCAAATGGTGTTCTATGAAGCCAAAAATCATCACTTAGAATGTAAGAGGTCTTAATGTGATTGATAAAAGACTGAGGATTCAAGGACTTCTAAGAGAGGACGGCGGATGTGGTATGTCTACAAGAGACAAAGTTGGAAATTATTTCTAGGCAGGTGTTTCGAAGTTTATGGGGTTGTCAACTTGTGGATTGGTGCTATATGGGATCAAGAGGGGCTTCAGGTGGAGTTTTGTTAATGTGGGATAGGCGGGTGATGGAGAAGATTGAGGAGTGTGTGAGGAAATATACAATTGCTTGCTCTTTCAAAAGTGTAGATGACAATTTTGTGTGGGCGTTTGGGGGGTATATGGGCCGAATGATGATTGTGATAGGAGGAATCTTTGGGATGAATTGTTGGTTCGATGAGCTGGTGGGAGATGTCGTGGTGTTTTGGGGGAGATTTCATTATGGTTAGGTATTCGAGCGAAAAATCGGGTGCTTCTAAATATTCCCCCAGCTATGGTTGATTTGTCAGAGTTCATTTCTGAGCAGGGCCTATTGGATATTCCGCTTGTAGGGGGCATTTTACATGGTCAAATAATCAGGAAGAGCAAACGTGGTCTCGAATTGATAGATTTCTACTATCTCCAGAATGGGAAGAACATTTTCTTTTTTTTGATAAGTAAGTCAAAAAATGGGAAATGGGAAGAACATTTTGATAAGCAAGTCTAGGCAAATGCCTTTGTGTCACGTCTGTAAGAACTTTTTCCAGACGTGACATAGAGGCGTTTGCCTTGACTTTTGTTAGATCATTTCCCTTTGTTGTTTGGATTGTGGGGCGCCCCAAGTAGGGAGCAGATATTTGAAGTTTGAAAACATGTGGCTAAATTTAGAAGGCTTTATTAAACATATTAAAACTTGGTTGCTGGCCTATACATTCCATGGTTTGCCTAGTTATGTTTTGGTTAGTAAGTTGAAAGCTTTGAACATAGATTTGAAAAAATTGAATGAAGAGGGTTTCGGTGATGGAGGGAAAAAAAAAGGGAGCTTTTCAAGGGTATTCAGGATTTGGATGTAATTGCATAGGATCATGACTTATTGGAGGAGGAAAAGATGAGGAAGGAAGATATGTCTAAGGAATTGGAGAAAACATTCCTTTTTGAGGAAGTGAGTTGGAGACAGAAATCAAGAGCTCTGTGGTTAAGGGAGGGGGACAAAAATATCAAATTTTTTCACAGGAAGGCCAATTCACATCGAAAAAATAACCGAGTGGAATCTTTGCTTATCAACGGTTCGATGTCCACTAATCCTTTGGAGATTAAGGAGCATATAATGCAATGCTATAGTAATTTGTATTCTGAGCAGGTTACTTGGTGAACATTGGTGGATGGTCTCTCATTCCATTCCATTGATACGGATGAGAGTATTTGTTTGGAAAGAGTTTTTGAGGAGCAGGATGTGTGGGAGGTGGCAGGGGAGATGAATGGTAATAAGGCGCTGGGGCCGGATGGTTTCACTATGGCTTTTTTTAAGCGGTGTTGGGATGTAGTGAAAGTGGATTTTATGGCAGTGTTTACGCAGTTTCATAGTCGAACGTTTGAGAAGAGTTTTAATGCAACTTTTGTTTCTCTTATTCCTAAGAAGGCCGGTGCTATGGACGTGAAGGACTTCCGGCCAGTTAGTTTGGTGGTTGGGGTGTATAAAATCATTTCCAAGGTTTTAGCAAACAGACTCAAGTCGGTGTTGGGTAAACTTATATTTAACTCACAAAATGCTTTCATTGGAGGTAGATAGATTTTGGATTCAATGCTTATTACTAATGAATGTTTGTTTAGTTGGCTTAGATCGGGAGACTTTGGGGTGTTGTGCAAGTTGGATTTGGAGAAGGCATATGATCATATAAATTGGGAATTCTTACTTTATTTGTTGAAGCGCTGTAGATTTGGGAGGAGAAATGGGGGGATTGGAGAGTTTTGTATTTCTACCGTGCGATTTTCCATTCTTGTGAATGGAACTCCGTCCGGTTGTTTTACTAGCTCTCGTGGATTGAGGCAGGGGAATCCGCTATCGCCGCTCTTGTTTGTATTGGTTATGGAGGCATTGAGCTGGATGTTGACTGCAACAATGGATCATGGTCTTTGGATAGGGTTCTCAGTGGGGTCAAGGAATCATGAAACCTTGGTAGTGTCACAGTTATTGTTTACTGATGATACATTGATTTTTTGTGGTGCAAACTCCGAGCAACTTCGACATTTTTGAGGTGTATTTTCTTATGTTTTGAAGTAGTGTCGGGCTTGAGAATTAATTTAGGAAAATTTGAGATTGTTCCTATAGGCAAAGTGGAAGATGTAGAAGATCTGGCAAGTATTCTTGGGTGTAGAATCTCTTCGTTGTTAGTGAAATATTTGGGTTTGCCTTTGGGTGCTTCATATAAGGCCACATCTATTTGGAATGACGTTATTGAAAAAATGGAATATCGATTGGCTGGTTGGAAGAAACTTTACCTCTTGAAGGGTGGTAGATTGACATTGATAAAAAGTACTCTATCCAATCTACCTAACGTACTACTCGTCTCTTTTCCCTATTCCAGTGGGAGTGGCCTATAGGCTTGAGAGACTTCAGAGGAATTTTTTATGGGATGGTATTGGGGATGAGTTTAAATTTCATTTGGTGAATTGGGCAAGGATATGCCTTCCAATAAAATCAGGTGGGTTGGGAGTTAGAAATCTGATACAATTCAATAGAGCCCTTTTGAGAAAGTGGTTGTGGAGGTATGCCATTGAGAGAGAGGCATTATGGAAATTAGTGGTAGATGCTAAATATAATAGTACAATGGGTGGTTGGTGCTCTGAGGAGGTAATGGGGACATTTGAAGTGGGAGTTTGAAAACATATTAGAAGGGGGTGAGATAAGTTTTTCACTTTTGTCTGATTTGAGGTGGGGGTTGGGTCTAAAGTTAGTTTTTGGCATGATATTTGATGTGGGGATAGACCGTTGAAGATTTCTTATCCAGATTTGTTTAGTATTGCGTAGAGAAAAGATGCATGCATGGTAGATAATATGAAGTCTCAAGATGGGAGAACTTAGTGGAATGTTTTTTTTACTATACCAGTTCAGGATTGGGAGTTGGAGATGGTAATATTTTTCTTTGAGAGGCTGTATTCTATCCGACTAAGACATGGAGAGGAGGATCAAATGGGTTGGTGTCTTTCCAAAAGGAGTAAGTTTGAAGTGAAGTCATTCTATAAAATGTTAACTAGCCAAGATGGCCTTTTTATTTCCATGGAAGACTATTTGGCAGGTCAAGGCTCCTTCGTAGGTGGTGTTCTTTGTATGGACAACAGCGCTGGGGAAAATATTGATGATGGATAATTTGTGAAAGAGGAATGTTATTGTGGTTGAATGGTGTTGCATGTGTAAGAAGAGTGGGAAATTCATTGACCATTTATTGATTCATTGTGAAGTAGCGAGAGACTTATAAGGGTTATATTTCTAATTTGTTTGGTGTCAAGTGGGTTATGCCGCGACGGATGATTGATTTGTTGAATGGCTGGGGGGTCAGGTTGGGTGTGGTATAGTTAAGGATGTATGGCGGTTCGTTCTATTGTGCTTATTGCGGTGTCCTTGGCGTGAGAGGAATGCTCAAAACTTTAAAGATGTAGAGACTTCGGTAATAGCATTGCGAAAGATTGTGTTTTACACGTCATATACTTGGATAGCAGCACATCATAGTTTGCTTGTTTCTAATTTTGCAGATTTTTTGACTTTTTGTCATCCTTTTTTGTTAGATTAGGGGTTATCTTGTATACTCCTTGTGTACTAGGGTTACGCCCTTCTGCACTTTATTAATGATTTGCAATTACTTATCAAAAAATATATATATGTAAGACTTTTTTGAAATAAAAAAATAAAATTTTACAAACACCATAGACATCATTTAAAAACGAGGAGTTTAGATAGAAATCGGACCTTCGATTGATAAGGTACTTGGGCTCCCATGGATGAAGACACTGGATCCCATTGATTTTCATTTAGAAGAGGAAGCTTACAAATTTCATATTGATTCTTATCAACAAAAGACAATATTAACTGAGAGAGTCCTCCAGTGAAATCATTCTATGGGTTTCAATACCCATCAAATCGAGTGCTATGTTCTCTTTCCCCTTTCTTTTCTGATATTCACCCTCATCTTTGCCACACATAGAGACTCATTTAGTTAGAATCAATCGTAATCTGCAATTAGGGAATCCCTCTCTCACCATATGGGTCTAGAGGTTTTGCTAACCTTTTCCTTTGCTTGTTGGTTAACGTTTCTTGGATAGTAATGAACTAAGTGTTCACTCCAGGAAAATCTTGAGCCAATTATGATTTTTCCGGCAATTGGTTCACTGCATAAAAAAAGAAAATAACAGTCAACCTAAATTTTGTAGGAACCTTAACATTCCTCACCAGTAATATTATTCCTATTTGCTTAAAACCCAGAGGTCCTTTTGCTTGCTTAACTTAACTGCTTTTTCTTCTTTCAGAAAGAGTATGACAGAATATGATCCACGTCTCGTGGCTCCAACCTGCTTGTACCTTGCCTCGAAAGCAGAAGAAAGCACAGTGCAGGCCAAGCTTCTTGTATTTTTCCTTAAAAAATTATGTACTTACTTGATACTGAACTTAACAGACTAAATCGTTTGAATTCCCTCCAGATTCATTTTTTACATTCTACTTATTGTGTGAAGTGCTTAGAACCAACCTTTTCTTGTTTCACAGATACTGATGAAAAGCATAGGTATGAGATCAAAGATATCCTTGAAATGGAAATGAAGATCTTGGAAGCACTCAACTACTATTTAGTTGTATTCCATCCTTACCGAGCATTGTCTCAGTGAGTATTTCATCCTCTTTATCATGTATCTTAAACATCTTTGAAAAATTGTGACATGTTTGGTTTTTCTCTTCCATGAATTAATTCTATACACTAACTGGTTAGAGGTGAGCTCTCTTCCATGAATTAATTGTATACTCTTAACTGATTAGAGGTGAGCTACATCAAGGTCTATTTAACTCACAAATAAAGTTGATTGATCAACTTGATGAATGATTTGATTGTGAAGATAACATCTTTTAAATTCCATGTGATCCGTTTAAGTTATAGTCATTCTCAGTTTTGACTTGGTATCTCACCTTATTTAAGGTCCGACAACGAAATTTTACTTCTCCTGTTCCTGCATCTTTTTGGCCACAAATGATTAGACGGTTGGTTTTTACCATATTAGTATCAAATACTGTGTCTGTATTTGTGTTCAAAGTATGTTTGTCTTGTGATTTGTATCTGCATATCTTGTATTAAGTATTTTGGCCGAAATGTTAATGCAGTTAGTCTTGATATTCTTTTATAACTTCTAGTTGATATCCACCTTTTAGATGATCGTGTTGTTAAATTAGGTACATGCCTATATTCCCATATCACACCTGATGGTAACTGATTTCTGTAATGGATATAACTAATACATTGGTAAGTTCTACTTTTAGGATTTGCATACTTGAATTCACGTCCTCTTCAATATAATTATACAAGTGTGGAATTGCAAATGTAAATTTCATTAATCCTGAGCTACGTTAGGTTCCCTGTAGGAAAAAGAAAAGCTACTTTGGTTACAAGGACATCAACAATGATCTATCTGGCTGATTTTAGACTAGTGGATCCTTTTTGAAATGAGATTTGATCTTCCCAGCGAGATATCTAAGTAACAATCGGTTCCCCTAGGGCTGTAAATGAGCCCGCCTGTTCGCGAGCGCGCTCGATACCCGCTCGGTTAAATCGACCCGAGCTCGAGCTCGGTACAGTACAAACCCGCTCGTTATTGTAAAAGCTCGCTCGATTAGTTAGTGATACATACCCGACTCGCTCGACTAAGCTCGATATGGGCTCGTGAGCCTGGCTCATTAAGGCTCAAATAGACCAGCTCGTTTAAGGCTCGAATAGACCGGCTTATTATTATCATTATCATATGATTTAAGTTATCTAACATTGTATTTTCACTTATGTCATATAATTATATAAATACTAGATCAATGATAATAGAAATATGATAAAAATTTGTTAGGTTTAGTCACTATAATTTATATCAACTGTTCATTATCATTATATACTTATCATTATTATTATCATATGATCTAAGTTATCGAACATTGTACTTATGTCATATAAATTATATAAATACTAGATCAAATAATAATAGGAATAAGATAAAACTTTGTAGGTTTAATAATTATAATTTATATCATTAATTTAATTATCATTATATACTTAGCAATGCTATTAATATAATTTAAATTAAATTATTAGTAGTATAATGAACAATGTATATTATTAAACATATACTAAACTTATACCATTAAGTTAATATAATCAATTAATTAACATAGTTATAAGTAGGTTATAATTTAATAAAATAAGCCGAGTTACCCATTTAAGGCTCGTTAAGTCTTAAATGAGTATAGTTGGACCCATTTAAGGCTCGTTAAGTCTTAAATGAGCATAGTTGGCCCATTTAAGGCTCGAAAAGGCCTTTTTATTAAGCTCGGGCTCGACTCGTCAAAGCCTTTTAATCAAGCTCGAGAACTCGCGAGCTTAAGCTCGAGCTGCTGGGTATTGTCTAACAAGCCAAGCTTGAGCTGGGGTTTCTAAGCCCGGCTCGAGTTCGAGCTCGGCTCGTTTCAAATATTTTCTTAAACGAGCCGAGCTAAAAATCTTAAAGCTCGACTCGCTCGACTCGATTACAGCCTTAGTTCCTCCTGTAATGTGAAAGTGGTGTCTACGTGCCTCTTTTGGTGTTTGTGGAGGGAAATGAATGATAGGAACTTTGAGGACAAGGAGAGGATGTCGGGGGAAATCTTATCTTTGTTTTTTGAAACATTGTATATTTGAACATTGGCATATGTTTCTCCTCTGTCGCTTAGTTATAGCGATTTTTTTGTTCATTTTGCTCCCGGTAGTTAGGTGCTTTCTTTTGTATGCTTCTTGGGTACTTAGGGGCGCTATACGCTTTTATTGAGATTGGCTTATTACTTATAGAAAATAATGGTTCATCCTTTTTTCCCTTGCTTTGGCAGGTTGCTTCCGGATGCAGGCCTGAATGATATAAGTATGACTCAATTAACTTGGTAAGAGTCCAATTTCCAGCATATTCAATTTTCTGAGGTTTCTGCCAGGACACATATCACCATGCTTATCAATTCTTGTTATTTTTTTCTTTTTCCAACTAATAATTTTATTTTACTAGCCTTTTTTTCCACGAGTCTTTCATACATAAGTATAGTTAGAATGCATTATTAGATTTCATTAAACTACAGATAACTTAAATATATTTTGGTAAAGAGTTTGAGTTAAAAATAAATTAGGGTTTTATTTTTATCATGTAAATGCAAGAGAGAGGCAAGGTCGTGGAGCAGAAAAGAAAAAGAAAGGGAAAGAAAAGGAAAAAAAAGAAAAAAAGTCAAGCTGTGAGGGTCCATCCCCTGCTAGGTTGTGTGTGTGTGTGGTATGGATTTTTATTTGTACAGCAAGCTGTAGAGGGAGGCAAAAATTTAAAAGACAAAAAGTTTAAAAGAAAGGGAAAAACTCCAGGGATCAGAAAAATAAAGAAATTCAAAATTAAAAGTATAAACAAGCAAAAATAAAAGAAAAAGGAAATTCAAATAATCCAAAAATAAAACTAAAAAAAGGAAAATTATCAATAAAAAATTAAAAAAAGGACCCACGGTGTGTCCTGGGTCGCTAAAGACCCACAAAGGCTGGTCACCGTGGGTCATTCCAGACCCATGCCCACGCCCACGCCCACGCCCACGCCCACGCCGTGGGCGTGGCTCGACCACCCCCAAACAATGCTTGGCGGTAGTTTGACAACGACCCCTGAATTATTATTATTATTATTATTATTATTATTATTATTATTATAAAGCTGAAGTTGAAGTTTTTTTTTAATGTAGTTTTTAATTTTGTATTTTTTATTTGAAGGTATTTTTTTATATTTTGTTTGATTTAACGATTTTGACTATGGGCAGGTTTTTTTTGTTGTAAGAAAATGGTAGTTTAAGAAGATTAAGTGTGGCAGATGGTAGTTCATGGGGGTAACATGCAAATGAGTGGTAGTTGAGAGGGGGAAAAGGAATTAACCCTATTTTTATGGGCTGTTTCTGCTTTTTGGTGAAGAAGCTGCTGGAGTCAGCATTCCTGCAGTTCTGTTAATTGTGTGATTCAGATTTTATGTGTTTGGTTAAATCTTAGATAGCTTAAATTTCCTGCTATAATACTAAACAAACTATTCTCGACTTGAAAATTATACATTCCTTGGAGAAGAATGAAAAGTAGCTAATCAGCCCTAAGCTTACAAAAGATATATCTTCATCATTTGAATTTTCTCAAGCAAATATTGAAGTGGTGATTTAGGAGAATGGTATTTGAAGTATCACTGTCTGAATCCAAAAATGCCTAGCACAGTTTTCAACTCATTATGTAGTTTCTATATTACATTGTGCTTATCATAGATGTACAAACACTAATAGTTAAGGTAGGGTACATGAACTTGGTCCTATTTGGTTCTTTAATGTTTGCTTATTCCTGTGAAAACCGTCTGTTTCTATATTACATTGTGCTTATCATAGATGTACAAACACTAATAGTTAAGGTAGGGTACATGAACTTGGTCCTATTTGGTTCTTTAATGTTTGCTTATTCCTGTGAAAACCGTCTGTTCATGGAAAAATCAGTTTAAGGCTGAAGAAGATAAATGTGAAACTGACCACAGACAAGGAAAGCTATTTCAATTGACAAATTCATGCTGGATCCCAGTTTTCGACAAGCACCAGGCAAAATGGGGGAAATGAATTTAGCCCTGTCTTAAAAATATGTAGGACCAAACATTTTAGTTCTCTTGCCTCCCTCTCTCTCTCTCCTCTAGTGGTGGGGCATGTAGGCGTGTCCTGTTAGAGTTCTGGTCTGGTTCGTCGCCTCTGAGCGCTTTAGGCTCTGGTGTTCCGGGATACATCGTTTTGGAGAGGCTCTAGGCTGTGTTCGGTTAATCTTCTGTAACTGTTGGAGGTTTGTGGTAGGCTCTTTCACTGGTTTAAGGAGTGTGTTTTCTGTTTAAGAGCCTAGAAAGTTGCCCATCCCTTCGTTGACAATGTAGCAGCTCGTGGAGGTGCGTCCAATGTGCTCCCCCTCAAGGGCTGTCGCAAGAGGTTGGAGATGAAGAGCCGGTTCTTCGTGGAGACTAAATCTTTTGTTCTCTTAGTGGTGGTAGGTAAGTCAGAGCTTTGGTTGGAGGAAAGGAGGGGATTTTCCGGTGTTGTGTTTTTGGGTTTCCAGTGCACCGCCTAGCTTGTCTTATCAAATCATTCCGGGAGGGTTCCAAGAAGCTCATCGTCCGGAGAGGCGGTAATAGGGCTAGCCAGTACTTGGAGGTGGCGGTTTACTCGGTGGGTGACTGGAGAGGGACTATTGTGTTTCCTGAGGGTCGTCATGGGTGGGGATGGAGCCGAGTTGTTGGTGAACTGAGCAAGGTGTTGACTTTTGTTGAAGACACAGCTGTAGGTTCGTTATCTGGTGTTTCTCCTCTGGCGGGGAAGATATCTGGGAAGAAAGATGGCTCTGGTTTGGGTCCAAGCTGTCCAGCTCAAATCGGTGCGCCATCGTATGCGGAGGTGCTTCGTTCGGAGGCTAGCTCCTCATGGATGATGCGGCTTGGGGATTCGCTGGGTAGTGACCTTCATTCAGCTAGTTATCCTGTGGACAAACAGCTGCTCACTACCCAAGGATATGTTGCTTGTCCTATTGGTGATGTAGACAAGGGGGTTAATGTGTGAACAAGCAAGGAGATGATGCAGACACTCCTTGGGACGTGGAAGAGCCAGCTCGTGATGCCGCATAAGGAGATTGGCCGGGCTTTGGGGGATGTTCTTGAAGGTTTGCAGGCTTTTGGGCTTTTTCAGAAGCCCAAACATTCTGGACATCTTAAGAGAAACAATTTGTGTTGGGCTTCCAAGCGCAAGCCCAACTTCCAGTCCAAGCTTCAACCCAAGATCCAGTCCTCTAAGATCGGGTCTCTCTTAGGTTTGGACATGAGTTGTGGGTATGGGTCCTTTTCAAGTTCGGATGCGTGTTGCGGGACCCCGATCTCTCCCAACCTTGTTTTTGTCTTGCCAGAGGTGGTTCTGGTTCCGGCTGATTCGTCGGAGGCAACTTTGTTATTGTCGAGCGCATCTGAAGATGGGCTTCTTCCGGTGTGCCCAGTTCACGCTGGTGGTTCTTTCCTGCTCCCTCTAGTATCGACGGTAGGCCATTCTTTTGCTTCGCTAAGGCAATCTTCTCCGGGTGTTGTGGACCCTCCAAGTTCGCCGGCTGATCAGGTTTCTTTCCGGCCCTGGACTAAGCCTTTGAAGGTCTATGACCGTAAGACCAAGACCAGTAGTAATGATTCGAGGAATGTTCTATCAATTTTGAAGGCTCTAGTCGTGACAAAGGGAAGACGGCTTGTCAGTTTTTTGAAGTGTTGTTGTTGTGGGTGTTGGGTTGTGTTGTTGAGGGTCTCTTGTGTTTTTCGTAGGTTTCTTGGGTGAGTGGAGGGGTTTCTTTGTGGGTGTTGTTTTCGGGTTTTTGTGGGTCTTTGTTTTCTTTTTGTTTTCTCTTTCTTGGTGTTTCTTGTGTTCACTTCATGTGTACTTAAGGACGTTTCTTGCTTTTTAATAAAATTTGACCTTATGAAAAAAAAAATGTAAATAGAATAAAAAAAGTTAGGGGGGTTGGGGTGGAGGGGGGGGGGTAGAGAGAATAAAAGATAAGCTCTTTGATTATGACAACAAATTTTGATGAATAAGTTTTTTTTTTTTTTTTAATGAATATAATGACAATACAAGAATGATTGGTATCTTGCATGTGAAATGTTTTGGTAACATTCAATTTCTTGTTTTAGGAAATCAAATTTTTTTCATTTTGATGAGCAATAAAATTTGATATAGACTTCTCCCAGATGTTACAATCTAAAATTTAAAAGATGAAAGAAATCTGAAAAAGAATTACAATGAAGGCTGCCTAGAGAATTCATCCAATCATACAGGGATCTTAGGGTCTTAAGAGTTTTCTGGTTAAGCTCAAGACAGTTAAATGTTCAATTATTATGTTCTTGCCACAATATCTACATAATGCAAAGTGGGAAGCACTCCAAATCTTGCACGGCAACGAAACCTCCATTTCCAACATTTAAGCACTTCCACAATTTTCTAGGCATAAGCCGCAGTACCCGAAAATAATTAGCACTAGTGCTCATAGATCTATTGCCACCATACAATTTAGTGAAAATGATGTATTGTGTCACTATAACTCTTGCATGCCGACACTAGTCCACAAGAATTTATCCTCTCTTCCTTTAGATTCTCTGCTGTCAATATGGTCAGATTTTTATAGAACACATGGAAAAGATTGATTTTGTTCTACTCTATAAAGATAGGATTTTGCTTCTTTCAAAGTCTAAAAGTGAGAAGTGCTCATCAAAGTTGATTAGTGTTGCAGATAGCTGTACCTCTTTATCTCTACATCCTCCTCTTGATATATTTAATGTTATGCCTTTGTGCCAGCAATCAATTCCCATAAGCATAGTTGGCCTTCTTTGTTTTACAATATTTTCTTGCTTCAATTGATTTACAAGGACATGAAAATGATGTAGCCTTGATTTTTTGAAACATTCAGGGGACTTGTGAATGACACTTACAAGATGGACCTTATTCTTGTACATGCTCCACATCTGATAGCTTTAGCTTGCCTTTACATTGCTAGCGTACTCAGGGAAAAAGATACCACTGCCTGGTTTGAAGAGCTCCGTGTTGATATGAATGTGGTATTTTTTCCAAGCTAAATCTGTTCTTGTCATCTGTTTTTCTGTTGCCCTCTAATTTCAATTAAATTTACATTAAAAACATCAACTGGCAGCCTCTTTGGGCATCCTTTTTGTCAGAGGACATCTCATTAATTTTTTTTTTCTATTCAAGGAGACATCATTATTTGTATGCAATGTGTGACCCTTATCTGGGTGGACTAGGATCCTCTCCATTTCATTTGAAATGGAGAGGAGCTGGTCAGATAAAACAAGAGGGTGAAATTGCCATTTCACTTTTTTTGGGACAATTTTACCCTCTTGTTTTCTCTCCATTTCATTTGAAATGGAGAGGATCCTTATGCTATCTGGGCATAGCATTTGGTTGAAAGCATTAATTTCATATCATGGTCGCGGTTAAAGTCCCAATCATAGTATCAGGGCCCTGTCTTCAACCTAGTCCTCCAAATTTAGATAATTTGGTTTACGACATAGAAACCAAGGGAAAGGAGGTAAAAATGTTAAATTCCATTTTAAGAAAAAATTAAGAACAAATGTGCTATCATTTCTCTCTCATCTTCCTTCCCTTTTCCTCCCTAAGGAAAAGGGAATCCCTTCCCTTCCCTTGACTTCCCCCACTTCCCTCCAACCAAACACGAGAAAGTTCTCTCCCTCCTCCCTTTTCCTTCAATCCTCTATTCCTCTTCCCTTCCCCCCCAACCAAGCATATTATTAATTTATGTCCGCTATGCTTTGCCATGATACTGTTTGTGCCATAGATGAATTTTGGAAGAGGTATTGAAATTAGTTGAATATACAAATAGGGGCATTGTCCTTTGAATATAAGCATAACAGATAAATTAGAAAAAAAAGCATAGCATATAAATTAGAAAAAAAAAAAGCATAACATATAAATTGTACGATGTATAACAAAAAAAAAATGTTCACTTATTTCCTTCTGTGTTTGCTCACTACACCACATATAATTTGCAAATGAAATATATGATACTAGTTTAACAGCGTCCATTATAAACCATCAAAATTTTCATCAACTGTATGTTCTTCTAGCTCAGATTTTTGGAGCAAAAGAATCTTATGATCTTAGGCCCAAGATTTAGGGTATTGCTATGTACTCATTAATCATGTATCAGTTTATATGTATTGGGATTTGCAATACGTATAGTGACATGTAGTGTTAGGGTCTGATATATGGGGATTCTGCTGAGGTAGTATAGTCGTTGCTTATGATCAATATTCTAGTGTGGGCCCAATATTAATGATACTCAACATGACAAACTTTTGAACCAAAATTTTGGAGTTATGTAACTCCTGATTCACCATAACACTATTTAGGGTCCTATTTCAGCTGATATGTCTAATTGTAAAATGATATCTTTATCTTTTATTTGATTCACCTTGAAGTCAAAGGCCAAATTGCTTGTCTTGGAGCATTCTCAAGTAGCCTGTATCATTTTTAATCTCCACAAATTCATTATTATGCCCTGTTCCCTGGATGAGAAGAGTACCACTGTTAAATTGGAAAATACCATGTAATGTCTTTTTTCTTTTGTATTCTTTTTCCTTTTCTGTTTCTCTTATTTCCTGGGCAACTAGAGGTTGACATGCCAAATAATGGGGACTAGAAATTGAGTGTAGTTCTTGATGGAGTTGATTTTATAGGTGTAAAGTACCTATCACGGATTTGAGAATTTCTAGTTCTTTGACTAAAATTTACCTAGTATACGCAACAAATAGGTAATGACATCTGTACTTCATTATGTGCATCAAAGGTTTTGTAGCTTTGAAGATCATGAGAGGACTTTTGTGGAATTAAAGCCTTTATTCTTGAAGACTTTTTCTTTGGGCTACTAACTCAAATTCTAGTTTTTTTGAATTTTCATATATTCTTAGATCTCTTCTCCGCTTCTAGCTAGGCTTCTCACTTGTATACTCCATGTGTACTTTGGTTAGGCTTTTGCGCTTTTTAATGAATTCTGCAATTACTTGTTAAAAAAAAAAAAATTATGTGCATTTTTATCTGTTTTGGTTGTTGCAAATTCCAATTTGAGTATACGACTCTCTTTTGATTCCTCTGTTCATACATATTTCATACATTACATATATAGAGTTAGGTAAAATTTCATGTGATTAAGTAAATAGAATATAATTTCTCTCATTGCTAGATGGATCCATATGATTCGATGAAGAATGAGCAAATAATTGGTTTTTTTGTTTTCTATAAAAGGGAAATTAAAATGCTTGGGGGGTGAAAATGAGGGAATGTCTACAATACCTGGATTTAATCAAATACAATTTGAAGGGTTTTGTAGGTTCATTGATCAGGGCTTAATAGAAGAACTTTATAAGAACTTTATTTCCAAAAATTGAAGATACAAATCAAGAAATTGAATCTTAATTATTTGTGGAAACATATCAATTGGTAGAACCGTTAATAAAAGAAACAGATGTTGTATATGAATTGCTCACATATTCTTCTGAATTATATGTATTCGCCGGATTAATTTGGAAAAACAATATAGATACGCAAGAACAGACAATTTTTATTGGAAACATTATGAATTCCTTGGGAACTTCTATAGTAAATGGAATATACATAATTGTGATCAATCAAATATTGCAAATGTGTGGCCATGTAATTTAACAAAGCTGCAATAGATGTCCATTGAGTTCATGAGTATGGTTTCGTACTAGTAAAAAGTCCAGATATTTTCTTTGAACTAGCTAAAATTATAAATGATGTGCATGTTTTTGACAGGTGAAAAATATCTCTATGGAGATACTAGACTTTTATGAAAACCACAGAATGATCCCAGATGAGAGAATCATTGCTGCTCTCAGCAAGCTAAATTTGAAGCCATAAATGGTTATGATACTCTGCTTCCTGTGGGAAAATAATGCTATTTGTCTTTTTTATGATATGACCAAAAGAGTTGCTGATCTATCTCAAAAGTAGATTGTCCTGGTCTTTATGGTATTGGAAAGCTATCAACTCACTCTTTATCGAGCAAAGTGGGTTAGCTTGCTGCCATACTCGTCAAAAGGGGCAGAAAATGTTGGAGGTGACATGCTCTGTAGATCACCATGTTGTGAAAGAGATGATTGATGTAGCGAAGTTCACATAAGAAAGCTAGTTGGTTACATTGACATTGCAAGTAATTAATTTGAAATAGAGAAATTCTAAATACTTATGGACTGATGTACCAGTGTTCATCAGCTCTTAGATTTTTTTCTTTTTTAATAAATACTGATCCAAGGGTTGATCGGCGCCCAATGAGATGAGAGTTAAGAATGTTGCATTCCTTTTCGAAATATATGAATGTAATGTTGTGAACAATCTTCTTAATATAATTGTACAAGCACTGTTCATTACCCAAATATGGCACTCTGAAAACCGCTTTATACAGCTATTTTTGGTGCCCATTTTGTCTCTATATTAGAATTTGGTCTCCAACGGTCCAACCGTGGCACTGTTAATTACCAAAGAAAAAAAAAAGTTTGAAACTAAAGAAAGGAAAAATTAAATGGTTTGACCTTGTAACAAATAGATTATTTTGTCGTTTAAAATGAACTTTAAATCCCTGTAGTATGTCTCTATAACAAAATAATATCTCCAAACAAATTCTAGTCAATTTTTGATAATGTTTTTATGAAATCATAAATTTAGTTTCAAATAAAAGTAAAACAAAAACAACAAAAAATAAAAACAATTGTGGTGTTATACAAATCCAGGCATGTTTTAGGGGTGGTTGACCACCTTGGTTGCTGAATCAATCATAAGGTGTGGAGGTGGTTCTGGCAATGGCCCGCTGCCCCTAAAATCAACCATTGGAGGTGACCTTATCACCCTTCAAACCTTTTTTTTTTTTTTATGTTTATTCATTATATTGAGGGTTTGATTAAGACTATCGAAAAAATGACTGAAATTTGTATGAAAGAATCATTTTGTTAGTTACATGAACATACCAATGGATTTTATTTTTTTTTAATTGATTAAGGAAAGGGTTATAAGGGATAATTTTTCCTATTCTTGATTCGGAAGGAATAGAGAGTGGAAGATCCTAAGAAAAAACAAAACACTGAATAAGGAGTGTGCTCTCCAACAATAGACCCAAAATAAAAATAACAGTGCGAAAATACAAACAAACAGTAAAAAATGGAACAAACAAGTATCCTGGTTCTCTCAATATGACCGCATATAGCGATAATAGAAGTAAAAGGGGCACAGATTAAGGCGAATTTATCTAAACCCTTACTTAAAAACAACAACTCCAAAGATGCTGAAGCAGTAGAAGCACTGTTAGAATTCAATTTATGGACTGTAGAAAAGAAAGGCACCACATATCCGATTACAAAAGTCTCCACTAAGCTAACATACAACTGGAAAACAGGGAGACAGTAACACAAACAACATAAAAACAGCAAAATACAACACAAGCTACGAAAAAATAAAACTACAACAAGAAAATAACAAAACACCCCTAAACAACAACAACAACAGCAGTAGTAACACTGATACGCATGCGAGCGCGCACCGATTTTACATTTATAATTAACCGCTTGCGTTAGATCACACCTTTGCAGGATAGTTCTAAAAAGAGGGTATCGATCCGCAGGAACTGTGATGGTTGTTCGTCAAGCCTTCGAGGTGTTCTCCGGCTCAACTCATGAGAACAAAAGTTGTTTTGATTTTAAAACTAAAAGACATAAACTTAAATGACTTAAAGATAAATAACATAAACTTTAAATGACATAATTGTAAATGACGTAAATGTAAATGACATTAAGTATAAAAGACATAAATGAAAACGACATGTAAAGTAAAGATAAAGATAGAATGCAGATTGTATCTAACTTCGGATCTTTAACAAAGGCATAATATGAGCGTGTAAAGGTTGTCAATCCTTACAACGATCTCATCAAGAATTTACTATCAAAAGAAAATGATAAAGTATCATAGTTCGCACTAGTTACTCACCTAAATGACATAAATCTAAACCTATATGTGAGATAACTCGTCTTTCCTAGCATGCGATATAAATCCTCTTAATAGCCTACCCAATTATCATAAAATAAGCATAAAGCATCATAAGTTTCCACCCCTCTTTCCATCTATTCTAAGTTAAACTAACATAGATTGAGTTGTGGTCCCTAGCATGCCCTATCAAACTCACATAACATCAAGTCAAAAGCATCATTGCATAACTTGTGTAAATCATTCAAAACTTAAACAATTCTTCATAGACAAAGAATAATCTATATCTCAAATGATATTATCATTAAA